>CM050172.1:91632089-91899589 GCA_027410445.1 Discoglossus pictus
GAATTAAAAAATTAAATTTTAAGGGGCCAACAAAAACTCTTAATTTTAAAAGGGCAGATTGTAACGGTCTAAGGGCAGCAATACAAAGTATAGACTGGGACAGAGAACTGGCAGGTAAAAACACTGACCACAAGTGGACAACATTTAAATATGTACTAAATATACATACACATCGGCATATACCATGTGGGAATAAAAGTAAAAGGAGTAAATCCCACCCAATGTGGCTTAACAATGATTTAAAGATCAAGATACGGAGTAAAAAATAGGCATTTAAATTATACAAACAAGAGGGGACAGAGACTGCTTTACGGGAATACAAGGAAATCAACAAGGCACCAAAAGCACGATTAGACTGGCTAAAATAGAAAATGAAAAATTAATTGCAAAAGAGAATAAGACTAACCCTAAAATATGTTTTTAATATTTTAATGGGAAGAAGGCGAGGAAGGAAGCTGTAGGAACAGTCTGATAATTAGTGACCAGGAAAAGGCAGATGAGCTAAATAGGTTATTTTCTTCGGTATACACAAGAAGGGAACCAGTGGTTGGGACACTGCAACATAATAGGGCTACACTACCTTTGCCAACTAATTGGTTAAAGCAGGAAGTAATCCAAAAGAGGTTGGAAAAAATAAATGTTAATAAAGCTCCAGGTCCTGATGGAACTAGGTTCTGTAATATCCAAACCATTATATATATTGTTTTCAAGATTCACTAAACACAGGGTCTCTACCAGATAACTGGCAAAAAGCAGATGTGATACCAATATTTAAGAAGGGAGCAAGAGCTAATCCTGAGAATTATAGACCAGTGAGCCTCACTTCTGTAGTTGGAAAGCTTTTAGAAGGGTTAATAAGGGATAATATACAAGAATATGTCTATTTGAACAGGATTATAAGTAGGAGCCAACATGGATTTATGAGGGATAGTTCATGTCAAACAAATCTAATTAGTTTCTATGAAGAAGTTAGTAGGAACCTGGAACAAAGCAACCCAGTGGATGTAGTCTTTTTGGATTTTGCAAAGGCTTTTAATACAGTGCCACATGGAAGACTATTGTGCAAACTAAGGGATACAGGAATTGCAGAAAATATGGATCAAGAGCTGTCTAAAAGACAGGAAGCAAAGGGTTGTTGTAAATGGAACATACGCCAATTGGACTAATGTGGTAAGTGGGGTTCCTCAGGGTTTGGTATTAGGTCCTCTCCTTTTTAACATATTTATTAATGACTTAGAGGCAGATGAGATTTAATATGAATAATTGTAAAGTTATGCATCGATGGTAAGGAAAATAGCCATGCAATTTATAATCTTAATAGATCGAATCTAGGGGATCAGATATTGCAAGGGATTTGGGAGTACTAGTGGACAACCACCTAGGTAACAGTGCTCAAAGCCAAGCAGCAGCTTCAAAGGCAAATACAATATTAGCATGTATTAAGAAGGGTATAGAAGCAAGGGAAGCACATATAATTCTCTGACTATACAAATCCCTAGTACGCCCTCATTTTGAATATGGAGTACAATTTTGGGCACCACTTCATAAAAAGGACATTTGAGAGCTGGAAAAAGTACAGAGAAGGGCAACAAAACTAATAAGCGGAATGGAGGGGCTAAGTTATGAAGAAAGACTAACCAAATTAAACTTATTTTCTCTAGAAAGAAAGGTGTCTAAGAGGAGATATGATTACCTTATATAAATACATCCAGGGTCAGTATAAAGATTTGTCAAGGGAGCTTTTTGTGCCAAGTGGTGTTCAACTGACAAGAGGACATCCTTTCAGGTTAGAAGTAAAAATATTCCACCTTATAGAAAGAAAAGGGTTCTTCACAGTAAGGGTGGTTAATCTGTGGAATTCTCTACCAAAAGAGGTGGTGACAGCGGATTCGATAGATAACTTTAAAAGGGGACTGGATTTATTTTTAATTAAAAAGGGTATTCGGGATTATTCTGGTTAATTAGAGAGAGAGAGTATTGATCCAGGGAGGAGTCTGATCGTCAGTATCTGGGGTCAGGAATCAATTATTTTTCTTTTCCCTTTTTAGACGATTGGCTAAGTTTCACTTGGGCTTTTTTCAGTTTGCCTTCTTCTCGATCAATTAACATCTAATCCGCATATTGTAGATTAGAGGAGATCATAAAAGGTTGAACTTGATGGACTGAATACTTTTTTCAACCTCCATTACTATGTAACTATATAACAATAAAGATGAAAATAAATTATTTTTGTGAGTAAGAGTTTCCCTTAAAATGCAGTTGTTGACCATTAGAAAATAAATTATATGAGTCTAATCTTATAGCAATTGGCTAATAGGTAGATGGGAGAGGAATGTATATTTATATGATCCTTTGATGTTATAGGTTTTGTTGTTATGTGTGGCTGTGTCTTCATACACATGTGTTGACATAATTTACATGCACTTTTTTTTGCAAGGTTTAGTTCCATTTTTTATATTCAGTTGTTCATTGGCCAATCTTCTGCTGACAAGTTTTTGGTTCTGGTTTGGTGGTTGTATAAATGCAAGAATGGGAGGTTGGGGGAATATATATTTTAGTTGGGCATCTTCAGTCAGTAATGGTTTTAAATCTTTGTTTATTTTCCATATTTTCTCTAAAATTGGATGGTATGTGGTCTTTAGAGTTATACGTGAAGTAGTTTTGTTTTGTACTTTAGCGGGTGTTCCTGGGGTATTTTGATGGCAGAGATTATTTTCAGGGTAATAATACAGGGTTTGTGACCCTTCTGTTTTTAAGATTTCGACAGTGTTTTAAATTTTTTATCACGGTCTCCAGTGTTTGAGCAAATCCGATGGTATCTAAAAGCTTGACTTTGGACGGTGGCTTGTTTTGTGTGGGAGAGATGAAAACTGGAGCTGTGTAGGTGGCTGCATCTGCTTGTGGGTTTCCTACATACAGATGAATGGAGACTGCCATTGGTGATGGATATGGTAGTTTCTAGAAAGTTTACCTGTTCTGAAGAAAAATCCAATTTATGTTTTATAGATGGATGGAAAGTGTTGAAAAAACTGTGAAAATATCTGAGTTTGCTTTCACCTTGTGCACATATGATGAGCAGATCATCTATGTAACAATAGTATCTGTATGGTTTATGACTGGATACAGATAAGAGTATTTCTTCCAGATTTGCCATAAATACATTGGCGTATTGTGCCATGGTACCCATGGCAGTCCCCATCATCTGTAGGTAGGTATCTTTGTTAAAAGTAAAATAGTTGTGGGTATGGGTATATTCTATTAGTTTAACAATAACATTGGGACCATAATTATGATTTTGCATGTATGTTGAAAGCAACATCCCACACAAAGATGGTGCTGAGGCATGCTTTAAGTTTCTTTCAACACACACGCAAAATCATAGATATGACCTTTATGTTATTGGTAAACTAAAAGAATATATCCTTACCCACAACTATCTCATTTTAAAAAAGATACCTACCCAGAAAATACTAGATTACTAGATTACTGGACATTCACAGCTGCTTCACTCTTCAATTACTCCAATCCTTGCATTTAAACAACCACCAAACCAGAAACAAAAACTTGTCAGCAGAAGATTGGCCAATGAACAACTAAATATAAAAATGAAACTAAACCTTGTAACAAACGTGCCTGTAAGTTATGTCAAAACATTTGTAATGATGACACAGCCACACATAGCAGCAAGACCTATAACATCAAAGGATCGTATCCATGCACATCCTGCAATGTGGTTTATATAATACAACGTACTTTATGTGACACAGGCTATTACATTGCAGAAAACAGCCAAAATATGCACTTACACAATTTACACAGACATTTGATAACAAAGCATAATCAAGCCAGTTATTGTACCCCAGTGGAACACCATTTTAGTCAGAATGATCACTCCATCCAAAACCTACAGTAAAAATCTAAATTTTCCGAGAAAAATTTAAAAAAGTTCAAGAGAGAAAAGCACTTGAAATAAAGATGATCGCATTCCTAAACACTAAAACAGGACTTAATATGGACTTGGGTTTTCTAAAACATTATCACAATTTCTTTTATAATAACAGGTTTAGCCCTCTTCACAAAGTGTTTGTCCAACAGGGAAAGATATCACTGTGGACTATAGTGCTCTGTTACCCCTTTCTCCAAAGATAACAGAATCCAGGATGAGCCAGAAGCTTCAAAATCAATAAATAAAAATTTATATTTCTGCTAATGTTCAGTTTGTGCTAGTGTTATGTTTGCTGTTCTTTGAAGTACATATAAAACCAAAAAAGTTTACATTTCTATTTAAATTGTGTATTTTTTTCATGAGTTCCCATATCTCTATCTTTGCCATGTTAAACTGACCCATTTAGAGCTGTTTCGCTTAGCACTACTATTGCTTGGAACCTATCTACAGCTTTAAACAAGGTATTCGCGGGATAGGTCATGTCAAACAAATCGAATTAGTTTCTATGAGGAGGTTAATAGGAACCTGCATCAAGGCAACTCAGTGGATGTAGTCTTTTTGGAATTTGCAAAGGCTTTTGATACAGTACCACATGGGAGACTATTGTGCAAACTAAGAGATACAGGAATTGCAGTAAATATCTGCTCATGGATTGAGAGCTGGCTAAAAGACAGGAAGCAAAGGGTAGTTGTAAATGGAACATACTCTGATTGGACTAATGTGGTAAGTGGGGTTCCTCAGGGTTCAGCAGTAGGCCTCTCCTTTTAAACATATTTATTAATGACTTAGAGGTAGGATTGGAGTGTGGTGTCTCCATTTTCGCTGATGACACGAAGTTGTGCAAGGTAAATAAATCATATAGTGATGTGCTTTCCCTCCAAAGGGATTTACATAAAATTGAGGAATGGGCATCTAAATGGCAGATGAGATTTAATACGAATAAATGTAAAGTTATGCATCTGGGAAGGAAAAATAGCCATGCAATTTATAATCTTAATGGAGCAAATCTAGGTGTATCAGATATTGAAAGGGATTTGGGAGTGCTTGTGGACAACCACCTAGGTAACAGTGCTCAAAAGCCAAGCAGCAGCTGCAAAGGCAAATAAAATATTAGCATGTATTAAGAAGGGTATAGAAGCAAGGGAAGCAAATATAATTCTGCCACTATGCAAATCTCTAGTACGCCCTCATTTGGAATATGGAGTACAATTTTGGGCACCACTTCATAAAAAGGACATTTTAGAGCTGGAAAGGGTACAGAGGAGGGCAACAAAACTAATAAGGGGAATGGAGGGGCTAAGGCATGAAGAAAGACTAACCAAATTAAACTTATTTTCTCTAGAAAAAAGGCGTCTAAGAGGAGATATGATTACCTTATATAAATACATCCAGGGTGAGTATAAAGATTTGTCGGGAGAGCTTTTTGTGCCAAGAGGTTTTCAACTGACAAGAGGACATCCCTTGAGGTTAGAAGTAAAAAGATTCCACCTTAAAGAAAGAAAAGGGTTCTTCACAGTAAGGGTGGTTAATATGTGGAATTCTCTACCAGAGGAGCTGGTGACAGCGGATTCAATAGATAACTTTAAAAGGGGACTGGATTTATTTCTAATTAAAAAGGGATTTCAGGGTTATCATGGATAATTGGAGGGGCAGTATTGATAGTTAATCCGCATATTGCATATCAGAGGAGATCTTAAAAGGTTGAACTTGATGGACTGAAAGTCTTTTTTCAACCTTAAATACTATGTAACTATGTAACTATGTAACTATGTAACTATTCCTGTATATATTGATGCACATCACATATTATAATAGTCCAACTGCGAGTCATCGTCACGCTGTTTGCGAAGTCCGTACGACTTAGCGATGAGCGCCGGCGAGCCTTGAATAGCGAGGTGAGCCGTTAAACCCATAGCACTTAGGCAATGAGCGCTGAAGGTGCTCATTGCCGGCAAGCCGTTAAACCCGGAGCACTTAGGCAATGAGCGCCGAAGGGGTGAGGCTCGTCGTTAAACCTGGAGCACTTTTAGCGGGATTTAGTTAAGACGAGGGACTTAGAACGAAAAAATTACAGACTTAGCATAAAAAAATACAAGACGCAAAAATACGACATTGCAAAAATACGACCTTAACGGCTGAACCGCGCACACCGGAAAACATAAAAAACACAATAAATACACACAAAAAATACATTAAAAAGTTACGCACAGCAAGGGGGGGGGGCACCCAGGACCTCTGCAAGTGAAGTTACACCTAAATTTAAGTCCAAATTCCAGAGTTTAGACACACGAAAATCCCCTAAGCGAGAGAAAAAAGGGCCGCCGAAAAAAAACGAAAACGAGGCTACAGGACTCTAAAGACGCAAAACACCACCAAGCACATACGGCTTTTCAAAAAAGCCGTATGAGGTACAAGATACACTTTTAGCAAGGACGCTAAATCATCCACAGCCGCGTACCACACACATTCACCGCCATTTTACAACACAATGCGGAAGTACACAGCTACACTAATGACTTCCCCTCGCTCACACAGCCTATTTACACTACACACTGCACACATTGCTCACACTTCAGCTCAAAAACACTGAAAACCGACATTGTATGCTGCAGGAACATCAAAACAGACGTAAGCTCTTCAGCACAATGCTTCCTGCATATATTACTTACAAATAGGTAAAGTATATTAATTTATTAATTTATTATTATTTAATTTACACAAAAAAAAAACTCACAATAAACACAAAAGACATTCACCTCGCCACTCACAACGAGCGCCAACGCTGTTCATAGCACAAAAAAACTTGCAATAAGCGCAAAAAGCAGATCAGCGCCGACCAAACAATAACAGCAAAAGCTCCTATCTGAAAAAAAAACATACAGCAACCAACAGCCTTGCGATGAGCGCCGAAGGATCTCGGAACAACAACAAAATTTATGTCTGGACCAAATAGCATTACCTGCCTTACAATTTTATTGCCGTAATTTTTGACGGGCAAGTCGCTAGTGTGTATATAATATGTGTATAGTATGTGTATATATATTTCCTATACTTGTGGGGTGCTTTGGAAAAAAAAACACTTTTTACAAGACTTGAAGCTCAAAACAGGGCCTTCCATTTCTGACGTTAATATTACATATTGTATATTTTCTTGTTCTCCCCTGTACAGAGCTACGGAATATGTTGATGCGATACAAATAAAAGATAATAATAATACTATGTTGTGTTTATTTCCCCTATATGTAATTACCTGATGATGTCAGATGCTATCTCCACTCTCTCTGCATCTGTTGTTTACATTCAAACTGAGGGTTCCATCTCAGGTTAGTATTGCTTCAGACTTGATAAAGAGAGGTTAAACCTTTCGAAAGCTTGTCAATATTCTGTATTTACGCAAATCTAATGCACACCTTTATCGTTAAAAATCGGGTCCCAAAGTTGGAGTGCGCATTAGATTCAATGGCGCACTAGATTCAATGTTGTCGGGGTTATCAACGAATCTAGTGCGCCATCAATAACATTGATGCACAGAGAGCCCCACACGGAGCCTGGCATCCAGAGAGCCCCAGCACCGTGGCACACAGAGCCTGGCACACAAATGCATAAAGAAAAAGAATAAAAGAAAAAAAAAAGGATAGCACAGTGCAATAAAGAATATTGTTGTTGTTGCTAGGTAAATGTTCATTTGAGTTGCCAGTAATCCAGCTCTATTGTTTACTACAACTTTTTGTGGTACTATTGTGTACCCCAAATGGCTGAGAAGCAGAAAAGAATGTCATATGATGCAAAATCCAAACACAAAGTTATTCTTTATACGTAAAAAAATGGAAACTGACCAACTGGAAGAGAGTTCTTGTACAAATGACAAATGCGCATTACATTCGCCAGCAAAATGCTTTTTTGATTCATGGGTTCCAAACTTGGGGTGCGCATTAGATTCAATGGCGCACTATATTTGCGCAAATACGGTAAATAAGACGTTTGTAAAATACGGAAGGTATCAAACTATACTGCAATACTCATTATTAATCTACTAGCGGCTTGCCCGTCAAAAATGACGGCAATAAAAAGTGAAGCCTGGCAATGCTGTTTGCCACACAATGGGAGTCTCTCCCCCTCTACTTTACTGGCCTCACGATGAGCGCCTTTAGCGTTCATCAAGGGCCTAGCAATGAGCGCCTTTGGCGCTCATTGCGAGTCTCTCCCCTCTCTACTTCCTCCCTTGTGTCTCCTCCCCGCTCCTCTCCCTCTCTTGTGTCTCCTTCCACCACTTTGTTTTTGCCCCCTCTCCCTCCCATGTCTCTAAACCCCTCCCCTGTGTCTCTTTCCTCCCTCTCCCCCATCTCTCTCTCTCCCCCATCTCTCTCTCTCTCTCCCCATCTCTCTCTCTCCCATCTCTTCCCCCATCTTTCACTCTCCCATCTCTTCCCCATCTCTCTCTCCCATCTCTTCCCCATCTCTCTCTCCCCCATCTCTCTCTCTCTCCCCCATCTCTCTCTCTCTCCCCCCATCTCTCTCTCCCCCCCTCTCTCTCTCCCCCTCTCTCTCCCCCCCTCTCTCTCCCCCTCTCTCTCTCTCTCCTCTCTCTCTCCGTCTCTCTCTCTCTCCCCCTCTCTCTCTCTCTACCCCTCTCTCTCCCCCTCTCTCTCCCCTCTCTCTCTCTCCCCCTCTCTCTCTCCCCATCTCTCTCTCTCCCATCTCTTCCCCATCTCTCTCTCTCCCATCTCTTCCCCCCCTCTCTCTCTCTCCCATCTCTTCCCCATCTTTCTCTCTCCCATCTCTTCCTCCATCTCTCTCTCTCCCATCTCTTCCCCATCTCTCTCTCTCCCATCTCTTCCCCCTCTCTCTCTCTCCCATCTCTTCCCCCTCTTTCTCTCCCCATCTCTTCCCCCATCTCTCTCTCTCTCCCATCTCTTCCCCCTCTCTCTCTCTCTCTCTCTCTCCCATCTCTTCCCCCATCTCTCTCTCTCCCATCTCTCTCTCTCCCATCTCTCTCTCTCCCATCTCTTCCCCCCCTCTCTCCCCCTCTCTCTCTCTCCCCATCTCTCTCTCTACCCCCTCTCTCTCCCCCTCTCTCTCTCTCCCCCCCTCTCTCTCTCCCCATTTCTCTCTCTACCCATCTCTCTCTCAACCCATCTCTCTCTCTCTCTCCCCATCTCTCTCTCCCCATCTCTCTCTCTCTCTCTCTCTCTCCCCATCTCTCTCTCTCTCCCCCATCTCTCTCTCCCCATCTCTCTCTATACCCATCTCTCTCTCTACCCATCTCTCTCTACCCATCTCTCTCTCTCTCTCTCTCTACCCATCTCTCTCTCTCTCTCTCTCTCTCTCTCCCCGTCTCTCTTTTTCTCCCCATCTCTCTCTCTCTTCCCATCTCTCTCTCTCACTTTTCCCATCTCTCTCTCTCCCCATCTCTCTCTCTCTCCCCATCTCTCTCTCTCCCCATCTCTCTCTCTCTCTACCCATCTGTCTCTCATATTATTGCTATTAAGATGGCGGCTGGTCCCGGGGGGTGGGGCTTGTCCGGGGGGGGCAGGGCCACTTTCCGGCAGCCGGGCAGCCGTGGGTAGGAAGGAGTGGGAAGAGTGACTGAAGAGGGTCTGCGGAGGGGACAGTGACAGCATGGAGGTGAGAGGAGAGAGTGACTTGGGAAGGAGAGAGCGGGGTGTATGGAGGAGGAGAAGGCTTGCCGAGGGACAGGGATAATACAAAGGAGAGAGTGAGTGTGTGGGGTTAGGAGGGAAGGACAGAGCAGTCAGCGGTGAAGGAGTCCAGGGGGGGCACTGACAGCACCGAGATGAGAGAGGAGATTGTGGCTGGGAATGCAGTGTGTGTGGGGACGCCGCACGGCTTTGCGATCAGATTGTTGTCAAACTTCGATTTGTCGCAAAGCGTGACGACGAATCGCAGTTTGACAAATATAATATGTGATATATATCTATATCTATTTATATATATATATACATATATATATATATATATATATATATATATATATATATAAATTAATTATTACTATATATATATAAATAAATATATATATGTATGTCTATATATATATATATATATATATATACACAGCTCAAAAAAATAAAGGGAACACTTAAACAACACAATGTAACTCCAAGTCAATCAAACTTCTGTAAAATCAAACTGTCCACTTAGGAAGCAACAGTGAGTGACAATCAATTTCACATGCTGTTGTGCAAATGGGATAGACAACTGGTGGAAATTAAGGGGAAATAGCAAGACACCCCCAATAAAGGAGTGATTCTGCAGGTGGTGACCACAGACCACTTCTCAGTTCCTATGCTTTCTGGCTGATGTTTTGGTCACTTTTTAATGCTGGTGGTGCTCTAGTGGTAGCATGAGACAGAGTCTACAACCCACACAAGTGGCTCAGGTAGTGCAGCTCATCAAGGATAGCACATCAATGCGAGCTGTTACAAGAAGGTTTGCTGTGTCTGTCAGCGTAGTGTCCAGAGCATGGAGGCGCTACCAGGAGACAGGCCAGTACATCAGGAGATGTGGAGGAGGCCGTATAAGGGCATCAACCCAGCATCAGGAATGCTACCTCCGCCTTTGTGCAAGGAGGAACAGGAAGAGCACTGCCAGAGCCCTGTAAAATGACCTCCAGCAGGTCACAAATGTGCATGTGTCTGCTCAAACGGTCAGAAACAGACTCCATGAGGGTGGTATGAGGGCCCGACATCCACCAGTGGGGGTTGTGCTTACAGCCCAACACCGTGCAGTATGTTTGGCATTTGCCAGAGAACACCAAGATTGCCAAATTTGCCACTGGCGCCCTGTGCTCTTCACAGATGAAAGCAGGTTCACACTGAGCACATGTGACAGACGTGACAGGGTCTGGAGACGCTGTGGAGAACGTTCTGCTGCCTGCAACATCATCCAGCATGACCGGTTTGGCAGTGGATCAGTAATGGTGTGGGGTGGCATTTCTTTGGGGGGCCACACAGCCCTCCATGTGCTCGCCAGAGGTAGCCTGACTGCCAATAGGTACCGAGATGAGATCCTCAGACACCTTGTGAGACCATATGCTGGTGCGATTGGCCCTGGGTTCCTCCTAATGCAAGACAATGCTAGACCTCATGTGGCTGGAGTGTATCAGCAGTTCCTGCAAGACAAAGGCATTGATGCTATGGACTGGCCCGCCCGTTCCCGAGACTTGAATCCAATTGAGCACATCTGGGACATCATGTCTCGCTCCATCCACCACGATCACGTTGTACCACAGACTGTCCAGGAGTTGGCAGATGTTTTAGTCCAGGTTTTGGAGGAGATCCCTCAGGAGACCATCCGCCGCCACATCAGGAGCATGTCCAGGCGTTGTAGGGAGGTCATACAGGCACGTGGAGGCCACACACACTACTGAGCCTCATGTTGACTTGTTTTAAGGACATTACATCAAAGTTGGATCAGCCTGTAGTGTGTTTTTCCACTTTCATAATGGGGGTGTAACGGAACCCATCACTGTTTTACCCTGTTTTATTATTATTATTATGATTAAAATATGATCCTACTATTATACTGTATGTATGTTGGTTTATGCTCTGCAGAATATTAGCCCAGACTATTGCAGACCTGGCATAAGAGATAATCCTATTACAGAGACTCCTCCTAAGATAAGGAAGTCTATTGTATAAAGTGTTTTCATTCTCAGACAAAAGAACAAAGGAGGATGATCTAATACATGTCTGATTGTATCAAAGTTGCCAGGTAGCCTCAGGGAGGTGTGACCCACCTATTGTCCCTCTATGGGTATTGTGTGGCCAACTATGAGGGATGTGTATTGCCTGTGAAATGTCTGTGTGTTATGGGTAAAAGATACTTTTACAAACTTTTGAACCCCTGGTCTGATTCATGCCATTTTTTAATATGTTGTTCCACAATTTATGTTGTTTATAAAAATGTGTAAGTTTTAGCTGGGAGATAATTGAGTAGATACAGTAATAAACTCAATTATCTCCCAAGCAGGAGGGGAGGGAAACTGTGGGCGTTACTATTGTGTTATTGGTTGTTTATACCTTCCCCTGGGTGTGTTCTGTTTTCCTGACTGTAATAAAAACCAGGCTGGGTGTGCCAGCAAGAGAGTTCACTGCTTGACCCTTCAAAACGTAGCCTCATCTCGTTCTTGGAGGGGATCGCTATATCATACTGGGGATTGCTATGCTTTTGCATACTCCCTGGAGCTGTAACTACTGAACCCTTGTTCCTGATGTACTCTCGTTGGAGGAGAGGTCTTCTCCACACGATCCTGGATGCTGGAGATTCATACAGGGTGGAAGGAAGACGGCGCGGCTCCAGTTAAGCTACGGCGGTTGTGGAGTCTGTGGTGGTTGTGGTGTCCGGTGCGGTGCTTGTAGTCCTCGACGCAAACTAGGACGCGTCCATCAACGGAGGTACCCGGTCGGGGTGCCAGTAGATCCGTTACAGGGGGTGACTCCAAATCCAGACCTCCATGGGTTGAAAAATTTGATTGCCATTTTTTTATTTTTGTGTGATTTTGTTGTCAGCACATTCAACTATGTAAAGAACAAAGTATTTCATTAGAATATTTAATTCATTCAGATCTAGGATGTGTTATTTTAGTGTTCCCTTTATTTTTTTGAGCAGTGTATATATATATAGAAATGAGTATAAATATTATATATATATATATATATATATATATATATATATATATATATATTATTATTTTTTATTTTTATTATTGTCTTTATTTATATCGCGCCAACATATTCCGTAGCGATGTACAGTGGTATTGTACAAGGCAAAAAACAAACTTAACACCTTATAAAGAATGGAGGGCCCTGTTTGTGATATTCTACCTCTGCTTCCTATTATCTAAAGCTCCAGCCCATTTACACGTCCAAAAAAACATACGTTTGATTAACTGCTTTCCTTTGTGTATACAAACAGAGCCCTGAGTCATCCCAGTTTCTTTGTATTTAAATCTACACCGGCAGCATTTGTGTTATCAGCATTTTAAACTCTACTGAGATGTCAAACAATGTCTTTTGTACAAGGAAATAAAAGGACATTTTCAAAACTATGGCTCAATACTTCAATTAAATTTATATTTTTTTATAATTTAAATGCATGACCTTGGAGAAACGAGCACAATATTTCTCAGAACACAGTAGGGTGATGGAAAATATCAAAAAAATATTATTTTTCATTAAATGTTAAAAGAAAAGATCACAGATGGGACCGGGCGGCATTAACCATTTACTATTTTCCTGCAAGCTCTACCTGGGAAGAATTTAATCAACAAACATCTTTCACATAGACTGCACCTGCCTGGGGTGTCTAATACATTTCATGTAGGGTGGAAGATTGTGTTTCTTTTACTGTGTCACAAAGCAGATTTTAAAGGGGTATTATTGTATCACGCAATTAAAGGGACAAAGGTTACAAAAGCTGCTGTTAAAGGGACACAGAAGAGCTCCTGGTTTTTATAATATAGTAAAATACTAATAAAATATGAATACCTGCAGTTAGATGTTTTTGTTTAATTAAAATTCATGCATTTGAAGAGTTTAAGAGATCCTCCCACCAATATGCCCTTGTTATCAGTACCTAATTACTTCATAGCTGCATTAATGACTTCCTTTTGTCATCTGGTGTATCATGAGTCTGACTGATGCAACATAAAGCCATTAATCCAGCCATTCATCATCAATGAATTAGGGAATTAATAACACAACCAATCTGGATCATCTCTTGAGTTGAGTGACAGGCCAAATGTATCAAATTTAAATTTATATTCAAATTTATATTTTATGACCACTTATTGCATATTGACACCTACTATTATTCTCTGGATCTCTACCTTCTCATGGTGAAGGGGCTTGTGTACCTCAATGAAGCCGTGATTTATACCATGTAGGGTCAAATCAGAGAGGTCAGACAAATGGCAGTCTACTGGAAAAGGAACTGGCAACTCACTCCAGTATATTTGCAAAAATAATTTTATGGACATGCACAACCAGAGACATAAGAATATTGCACTGAAAGATGGAGCCCCTCAGGTCAGAAGGTGCCTACCCCATTAATGAGGAAGAGCAGAGGACGAGTGTGAGTTGCTGGGTCAAGGCCGAGAGGAAACCCAACAGCGGATGTGTCTGCAGGGGAAAGAAAGTCCACTGCTGCAAAGTTCAGCAGAGGAACCTGGGATGTCAGACCTATGGACCAAGAGAAACTGGATGGGTTATACATGAGATGACAAGGCTAAACATTGATATCCTAGTGAACAGAAATGGACTGGAATGGGACAATTCACATCAGACAACCAGCAGACCTTCTATTGTGGTCAAGAATCCTGCAGAAGAAATGGAGTAGCCATCCTAGTCAATCAAAGAGTGGCCGAATTAGTGCTCGGATACAACCCAATAAATGACATAATGATTTCATTTTGAATTCAAGGACATTTAATATTACAATGATCCAAGTCTATCTCCAACCATGGATGCTGAAGATGCTGAAGTTGAAAAGATGCTACTGCCAATGTCCAATGGATAACAGAGAAAGTAAGAGAGTTCAGAAAAGCATTTACTTCTGCTTTATGGACTATTCTAAATCCTTTAACTGTGTGGATCAGAAATAAATGTGCAAGGTGTTAAAGACATGGGAATACCAGAGTATACCAGATTATATCATCCACCTCCTGGGGAATCTGTATGTGGGCCACAAAGCCACTGTCATAACTGAATATAGAGCAACAGAATGGTTCAAGATCCGGAAAGCTGTGAGACAAAGTTGTATATTGTCATCTAATTTATTCAACCTATAGAATGAATACATCATGCATAAGGCTGGGTGAATCCAAAGTCAGAATCAATGTTGCTGGAAGAAATCTTAACAATCTCAGATACGCGGATGATACTACTCCAATGGCTGAAAGTGAGGAGGAACTAAAGGACTTATTGATGAGGGTAAAATAAGAGACCGCAAAAGTCGGCCTGCTGCTCAATGCTAAAAAGACGAAGATCATGGCAAACGGCAATCTCACTTCCTGGCAAATAGAATGGGAAGAAGTGGAGGCAGTGACAGGTTTTATTTTCCTGGGATCCAAGATCTCTTCAGATGGTGACTGAGCCATGAAATTAAAATATGTTTGCTTCTGGGGAGGAAAGTTATGGAAAGCTTGGACAAGCTAGTAAAAAGTGAAGACATGACACCATCAACAACGGTCAGCATAGTTAGAACTATGGTATTCCCAGTAGTAACATACGAATGTGAGAGCTGGACCATAAAGAAGTCTGAGTGCCGGAGAATTGATCCCTTTAAATTCTGGTGTTGGCGAAAACTGCTTAGAGTTCCTTGGACTTCAAGAAGATCCAATAAATCATTAATTCAGGATATTAAGACAAACTCTAAAGTTTGATTATGAGTATGAAGCTGAAATATTTTGGCCATAATATGAGAAGACAGGATCCCCTAGAGAAGACTCTGATGGTGGGAAAGACTGAAGAAGAAGGGGGCGGAAGGGTGGAGATGGATAAATGAGGTAATTGAAGCAATGAATATGAGCTTGATGGAGCTCAGAAGGGCAGTGGCTGATAGGTGTGCCCGGTGTACTGTGGTCCATAAGGTCATGGAGAGTTGGACACAACTGAATGACTAAACAACATATATATATATATATATATATATATATATACTGTATATATATATATATATATATATATATATATATATATATATATATATACACCCACATACACACATAAAGCTGTACAGAGTTTTCAGGCTGCAGTATGTACTCTGTTACTCATGCTTGCTCTGAGTTCATGCACCATTTGAGACAGCGGCAAATTACTTACTGCCTGATTAGCTGCACTTACATCCTGGCCTGTAATGATACCATGTAACATATAATCAAAATCCAAACTGCAATCAAAGGAAGATTTTCCTGTATAAAACTCAGTAAGCAAAACGATTTAGAATCTATTAAAACTGTCCAGAAATGGGCAAATTCACTGCAGAGGGCCCGAGTCACAGCCGCTCTTTACATTGTATATAGATAATAAAAATAATTAAAAAGTCAATGTAATGGTCTGTTTTCTTAACATTAAAATAGTAAGTAGGGTTAAAATATGTTTTAAAAACTAATTTTTCTTGCACAAAAACTTAAATATTTAACTTATTCTCCATTGATTAAAAATGTGGAAATCACACGTTAGATATTTGCTCTAAAAACTTTTAGTTTATTATCATTTATCATTTATTATCATTATTATCATTTTTTTTTTATCATTTTTTCCAATCTCACAATTTCATAACAACATATTATTATTAACAAAAAATGCAGGAATATTATTTTTTATTACAAAGCACCCACGGCCCTCTCTCCAACCAGACACTGACACTTAGCCCCTATTGCTTTGTTAAGCTGTAAAATAAACCTTTTCAGTGTTTAGTGGTCAGTGATTAATAGACAACAGCAATTATATGTATTACCAGCTACCTACACATATTAGAGGATCCACGACTCCATAGATTTACACCAGATACAACCACAAGCACATATATACCAGGCCTTATGTTGCCCTCAAGGTCCTCTCTCTACACATCATGCATCACTTTGATGATCCATTAGTAATCCTATTAGTCTTGATATTTCTACGCACACAAGACATATAAACCTTATTCATACACACCTAGTTATTATAAAGGTTACATTTCAAATTGTATGTTTATCGCTTTTATAATTGTAAACTAAAGAACATGCTTACTCATGCACACTTCTATCAATAGTTTTAAGAAATCTTTTGTCACTGAGGAAGCTGCAGATTACAGCAGCGAAACGCATCTGCCACTTTTACTTGGTTTACTTGGTTGCTTACCTGATTTAAATCGAAATCTTACCAATAAAGATACTTTTATTTATGAAAATAGTCTGAAGTACTTGTGCTTAGGGACACCACAAGTACACAACATCAGACTCAGCGGTTATACGCAACACAAGCCGTCATCCCACTTTACGTACATTATACCATGGATTAGCACCACCATATGGCATATGTCTTAGAACAAAGAGACTGAGGACACCGGCCGGGTACGTCATGTTAGACACACTCACACCTCCTTCACACCTCCTTCACATATCAACAAGGCACTGGCGTGAACAGTGTTTTTGGGAATAGCAGCACATCCGACCGCCGTACAAATCAAGCAGTATACAACTAGGATTAGTGTGATTCGAACCTATTAAAGACCATCGCCGATCAGACAAGATCTACCAAGTGCTAAGGCTAAACATTGGTTGTGGTCAGACTGTACCCAACCACAAAACCCAATAAGTATCAGTGATACACTACATATCCCAGGCTGCTTTGCACCACAACAACCTTCTTGGCCACAACAAATAATTTAAAATTTTATGCTAATTTAACCTGGTTTTGGAGGGTGTTCACCCTGATTTCCAACTATCAGAAGTTACAAGAGATTTTGCTGACTTCAATGTAAGTGTTTAAATGTTTATTTTGGAATTTTTTCATGCACAAAAAAAAGTTTGCATATGCCTTTAATGTCTTATAAATCTTATCATGGAAAATGAATACAAATTTAATGAAGAAAAACATATTTTTTGTAGATTCAAACTCCAGAACAGTATCTGTTGGAGGTCTTATCTACATGGTGACACCTGCTAGATCATCATTGGCTACTATAAAGAAGAATTACCATGTTGTTCAATAAAGAGAAAAGAGTGTATATTAATATTCATTTTGAGAAAATAAACAAAAAAAAAACTACTGAAATATACATGTGTTAATAGGTTAGTTCTATGGCCATGATAAGCCAATCTGAGAGTAACCTCTTTTAGCTCACTTCTGCCCTTCACAGGAAGAAATATCCTGTATTATATCAGTCTGGTCCCAATCACTAGAGTGACCCAGCCCCGGAATGCCAAGCCACTCTACCCTGAACAGGAGAAACAGCAAACCCCAGACGCGTTTCGGCCTTTATGGCCTTCATATTAATAAGGCACAGAACAATCTAATTATTTACAGACTACCTTTAAATTGGTCTATACTTTTTCCCACCCCTCTTCAAAATATTGGAATTATAATATATTGACAGAGGGTAAAACTCCATCTCTTCCCGAAGGCGCTAGATGTTTATACATCGCATAGGAGGATTTCAGCATCTAACACAAATTTCTGCTTGGCGTGATTTGACTTGCCCTGACGTATGAACCGCCATGCACAGTAGCTCTGCATAATAGTAAATAAATAGAACAATTATGTTCCATTTAGGAAACCTAAAAATAAGTTAAAAACATATTTCCTGCTCAGAATTAAAAAAATATAGTTAATGACGGTCTTGGAATTTCCAGCATGACAATGACCCTAAGCACAAGGCCAAGTTGACCCTCCAGTGGTTACAGCTGAAAAAGGTGAAGGTTCTGAAGTGGCCTTCACAGTCTCCTGACCTTAATATCATCGAGCCACTCTGGGGAGATCTCAAACGTGTCGTTCATGCAAGACGACCAAAGACTTTGCATGACCTGGAGGCATTTTGCCAAGACGAATGGGCAGCTCACCTGCAAGAATTAGGGGCCTCATAGACAACTATCACAAAAGACTGCACACTGTCATTGATGCTAAAGGGGGCAATACACAGTATTAAGAACTAAGGGTTCTGTTATAACCTACAATTGAATATGAATCCCATCAAAAATAAAAAAAATGTGTTTTCTGATCACTCATGTTTTTTAAAAAAATGGTACATATATTACCAATTCGCCAAGGGTATGCAAACTTGTGAGCACAACTGTATTAATATATATATATATATATATATATATATATATATATATATATATATATTATATTATATATATTTTACCTGCAGGGGCTCTGGTTTGGTCTCCACCCTTGGCCAAATGTATTGAAAGGATAACACGTTAGAGGGTTATTACATTTATCAAACCTACTCAATATCATCAGAGCACTAAAAACCATGTAAAATATTTCAGTTTTTAAAAATGATGCGCAAACACCCTGGAAATGCTGATGCATTGTATTTGCTGCCAAAAATGACAGCTTTTACCTTTGATTTCTCTAGGAAAACATATTTTGCTGTGTAAGAAGTTAGAGTGAGTGTAATTTATGACCACTTCAGGATCTGAGACTAGTGATGTCCCGAACTATTCGCGGTCGATTTTTGCATGTACGAGTTCGCAGCGAACTGCGAACACATGCACTTTTGGGTTCGCCCCCTATTCTTTATCATTGAGGAAACTTTGACCCTGCACCTCACAGTCAGCAGACACATTCCAGCCAATCAGCAGCATACACTCCCTTCCAGAGCCTTCCATCTGAAGGACAGCAACCCAAAAAGCCCTTTTTAGGGCTAGAACATAATTTATTTTATTTTATATTTTTTTTCTGTGTAATCTAATTGCATATGCCTGCCTGCCAGCGTGTGTGTGAAGCCTTTGCATCTACTCTGCCAACTTTTGCCAGTGCACAGTGACACTCATATCTGGTGGCACCTTAGATTGCACGTGCAGTGCCCCAAATTTGAAGTGGGAGGACCGACCAAGCATCTTTTTCCATCTCCCGCTTCCAAACATCCATGCCATATACACGTCCCCTGATAGTGGACGTAACAGGGATTAAACCGATAGGAATAGTACTACTTAACAGTACACACCTTATAATAACGCAGACAGAGGCAACGCGTATAATCTTCCATGCAGTGCAGTGGAAGCACCCAGACTCTGACCTGTGTATAATCTTCCATGCTGGGCAGTGGAAGCCCCCAGACTCTGACCTGTGTATAATCTTCCATGCTGTGCAGTGGAAGCCCCCAGACTCTGACCTGTGTATAATATTCCATGCTGTGCAGTGGAAGCCCCCAGACTTTGACTTGTGTATAATATTCCATGCTGGGCAGTGGAGGCCCCCAGACTCTGACCTGTGTATAATATTCCATGCTGGGCAGTGGAAGCCCCCAGACTCTGACCTGTGTATAATATTCCATGCTGGGCAGTGGAAGCCCCCAGACTCTGACCTGCGTATAATATTCCATGTTGTGCAGTGGAAGCCCCCAGACTCTGACCTGTGTATAATATTCCATTCTGGGCAGTGGAAGCCCCCAGACTCTGACCTGTGTATAATATTCCATGCTGGGCAGTGGAAGCCCCCAGACTCTGACCTGTGTATAATATTCCATGCTGGGCAGTGGAAGCCCCCAGACTCTGACCTGTGTATAATATTCCATGCTGGGCAGTGGAAGCCCCCAGACTCTGGGAGTCTGAAGACGAGGAGTAAGAGGAGGAAGGTGGCTTTAAGGAGGTGGAAGACCAAACACAGCAGGCATCCCAGGGGGCTTGTTGTCACCTTTCGGGGACCCTTGGTGGCTGGGACATGGCTAGCTTAGTATCCAACCTTGTGCAAATGGGGAGTTTGCGGTTGTGCAAAGGTACTGTTTGCGGTTGTTTGCGGTGCATTAAACGGGGAGATTGGTCTGTTACTGTGAAGCGGGTGTAACCCTTACACTACCTGATCGATACAACATCATACCTGATGTTTTAAAGCATGTTATTCCAAACAATTTAGGAATGTTAGGTAATTTATGCCCTTTATGGCTTAAAACCAGACTCTGCATCAACTATGTAATTTTCCGTGGGAGTTTTGCCATGGATCCCCCTCCGGCATGCCACAGTCCAGGTGTTAGTCCCCTTGAAACAACTTTCCCATCACTATTGTGGCCAGAAAGAGTCCCTGTGGGTTTTGAAATTCGCCTGCCCATTGAAGTCTATGGCGGTTCGCAGGGTTCGCCCGTTCGCGAACATTTGATGAAGTTCGCGATTGCTGTTCGCGAACCCAACATTTTATGTTCTCCCCATATACGCAATATATTGGTTGTTATAGATGTACTAGCGAATTGCCCGTCAAAAAATGACGGCAATGGAATTGTAAGGTAGCTAATGGTGTTTTGTGTGTCCTACTGAAATATGTAATTTTAAATAATAAATGAATATACTTTACCTATTTTGAAGCATTGTGTTGAAGAGCTGGCAATCTGTTTTGATGTTGCTGCAGCATTAGTGGTGTGGAGCTGCTGTGTAAGCGTGATGAACGTGTGCAGTGTAATACTGTGCGTTCGCGAGCCGTAACCGTTAACGTAGTTGTGTACTTCCACATTGGAGTAAAATGGCGGGTAATGTGTGTTATGCGTCTTAGCGGATTATCCGTAGGTCTTTTGTGGTGTTTTGCGAGTTTCTTGTGGTGTTTTCCGTGGTTAGAGCGCTGTAGCCTCGTTTTCGTTTTGTTGGTCGCCATTTTTCCTGTCGCTTAGAGAATTTTTTAGTGTGTAAACTCTTTTATTTTGAGGTAAATGAAGGTGCAAGTTGTTTTTTTGAGGTCCTGGATGCTCCCTCTTGCTGTAGGTAAGCTTTTTATGTATGTGCTGTGTGTATTTATTGTGTTTTACATTTTGTAATGTTCGCGAGTTGCGGACGATTTTTTCTGTCGCTTAGAGAATTTTGTAGTGTGTAAACTCTTTTATTTTGAGGTAAATGAAGGTGTAAGTAGTTTTTCTGAGGTCCTGGATGCTCTCTCTTGCTGTGGGTAAGCTTTTTATGTATGTGCTGTGTGTATTTATTGTGTTTTTTTTTTTTTCATGTTCGCGAGTTGCGGCCGATTTTTGCGAGGTCGTAATCAGTGTTAACGTGTCTCGTATGTTGTTTGTGAGGGTCGTTGGTGTGACGTGTTGTTTGCGTTATATAAGTAAATTTTGGGAGGGTCGCAGTTGCTGGCAAGGAGTGCCTTCGGTAAGATGTCATACAGCACATATGGTAAGGTATTATAATGCACATAGTAATATCCCATACTGCGCAGAAATTAGGTTCAAACTCAGTGCTTATAGTAAGAATATATACAGTGCATTAACTAACATCATTAGTGTATATAGTACAATGCCAGACAGCACATATGGTAAACACATCTATGGGGCATATAGCAGCATGATATGGAGGTCACTATTTATGTTATATAAAATACTTTTAAAAAGATCATGTGCAGAACATATGGTAAGTTCAGATACATAGAATCCTATAAGCACACATGGTTAGATCAGAGGCAGAGTATATAACTGAATCCTATAGGTGCAGGTATTTCCATGTTATACAGTTGATACAATCATATAGTAAGATCCATTCCAACCTATATGATAACATTCTAATATTAATAGGTTATTTCACATGCAATATGTGCAGACCTCTATATCTCCATATATATCAACCCAGACGCCTATAGGAGACCCCATCTACTACTACCTGACCCTCAGCATGTAGAGCATTAACCCCTGCAGGCCCAGAACCGGCCCACATAGCAGTGCAGGGGTTAACCCTCTCAGTGCCATTGCCCATGCATTGCTGGGCACACTCACCAGTAGAGTCTGCCCCTGGAATCTCTGTGCGGTGTGGCTGCTGCATGCTGCAGGATCAGTGTCCTAACACCCCCCGGGGCACAGCATCCACACAGGCTCACTGGCACAGCCTCCTCTTCAGGCATAGTCCCACCACAGCAGTGTCCTACAGGAGACGCGAGGGCCGCGTCTCCATGCCAGCAACTGAGGCCCTGAATCTGTAACCACAGACTATAAATCTAGTGGCTACTGGGGGTTATGGTTGGAATATTAGGGAATTATAGGTTCATTATCTTGTGGTGTGCTGTGTATTGGATGTGTTAATAGCAGCATGTGTGCTTGTGTCAGTGTGTGCTTGTGTCAGTTTAACCCCTGCAGGCCCAGAACAGGCCCACATAGCAGTGCAGGGGTTAACACTCTCAGTGCCATTGCCCATGCATTGCTGGGCACACTCACCAGTAGAGTCTGCCCCTGGAATCTCCGTGCGGTGTGGCTGCTGCATGCTGCAGGATCAGTGTCCTAACACCCCCCGGGGCACAGCTTTCACACAGGCTCACTGGCACAGCCTCCTCTTCACGCATAGTCCCACCACAGCAGTGTACTACAGGAGACGCGAGGGCCGCGGCTCCATGCCAGCAACTGAGGCCCTCGCTTCGCGAGGGCCTCAGTTGCTTTGTGAGCATACGGGCCGTTGCTCACGCTTGCGGGCCCGCAAGCGTGAGCATACGGGCCGTTGCTCACGCTTGCGGGCCCGCAAGCGTGAGCAACGGCCCGTACGCTCACAACTATATATGTGATACAGCACATAACGTAAACAAACACTTTAAGGGCTTTAAAATCTAAAACTAGCTCCATTAGCGAATTTACTTGGGGATACTTAGTAGCATTCTTCTTTACTTATTGCCATCATTTTTCTCTATGCATCTTTCACCTTTATAAATAGATTGTAAACTCCTTGGGGAAGGGATTAGGTAACCCAAATACTTATATTGTCATGTAATAGTTTTGTATCTTTTCTCTGTAAAATGATGTTGCAAAATGAGGACAAAATTCAAATACAGATACAAATATTATTCCCTACAAATATAGATAAGTTATTTTCATATACACCGTATCTCACCTTTGCGGGTATCACCACATTATACATGTCATTTGTATGTTTCATATCCTGGGTAATTAGGTGCTTTATAGCACTATGTAATCAGGTTGTTATTTATCTCTGACACTCGCACCTGTTCAAATCCCAAGACCCCCCCCTTCTCTCCAAGTCTGGCTATATATAGAGCTTGTGGTTTCCAAGCCCATTTGGCTGATCTCTCTTGGCACCGCACAGTGCTTGTCTCTTTTACTCATTATATGTTGCAGCTCCCTGGTGTTCTCATTTTCATCCGATAAATGCCTGGGCAAAGGAGCCCACAAAAATCTGGGGGATAAGGTTTAAAGAAAAACTGCTTCAATGAGTGGGGCAATTCAACTCTACTCCCAGGACATGCAGTAAGGGTGGATCTACAGCCAGTGCCCCCTGTGAAATGCACCAGGTCCTACTCTCGGGGTTGCATGCTGCAGCGCCTCTCAAAAACTTTAAAAAATTGTTTTATTGTTTAAATTCTCAATGCCATATATATAAATTATGGGTCAAAGCTTTCATGGGAAAGACATACTGCTCCATAGCCCTGACCCTCTAATGGTCAAATCTGGTAATGCATAATTGAGATTAATTTTACTATTTTTTGTTTCCCCTATTCATATAATCTGGAGGGGACCCCCCTACCCAGTTCCTACACCCTTGGTTGAATGCCTTACATATTCACACAGACTCAATAATAAAATATAAAACCAATCATTGACGTAGAGAGCTCTTTAAAGGATGTCCTGACTCTTTAAAAGTATAAGCATAACAAAATCACTATTAGGCCAAAATATAAAGTTAATGATCACATATATAGTTGTCATATGTTAAAAGTTATGGGTTTGAGCAGGCAAAATTAGCGCCAAGGCCCGAACGTTACAGGTTTGACGGGGGCTGCAATGAGCGCCGAAGGCTCTCAGCACAAGGCTGGTACATGACTGGCTTGACGGGCTGCAATGAGCGCCGAAGGCTCATTGCGAGCCTTGCAACGAGCGTCTGTACCTGACTGTCATGATGGGCTGCAATGAGCACCGAAGGCCGAAGGCGCTCATTGCAGGGCCCGTACATTACTGACTTGAGGGGGGAGAGCGAAGCGAGGCCCGTCAGTTAGAGGGGGGAGAACATTGCATTGTGAGGCAAACAGCTTTGCCAGACTTCAAATTGTATTGCTATAATATTTGACGGGCAAGTCACTAGTTGATAATATTTGTTAAATTTGCTGCCACACACTTCTAAGAGGTTGGCATGCATGCCTCGCCACCACCTCTCCATCTGTCTGAACATGTCACCTTGTAGGTTGGGCTGGTCTCAAGCTCTCCATATTTTCCAAGTGGTCATGTGGTGCAGCTTCGAGCTCAATATTACTGTGAGAGACCAATATGAAATGACAAGGTTCTGCAATCTATATATATATATATATATATATGTATTTGTACATTTATATATATATATATATATATATATATATATGCATATACATATATATATACATATATATATATACACACATATATATATATATATATATATATATATATATATACTGTATATACACACACATACACTAGAAGTTGCAATAAAGCTATTCACAGCTCGCATGGTTACAGGGTCTGAGGAATGGGAGGAAGGAGTGAGACCTTCATGACAGCCCCTAGAGATGAGCAGAAGGGAATTAAAAAAAACTGTAGTATTTGGTGGAGCTCAGAGGGGCAGTGGTTAACAGATGTGTCTGGTGTGCCTCAGTCGATAAGGACACCGAGTGTCAGACATGACTGAACGACTTAACAATAACAAGATACCATAACTATATTATAGGGGCTTTAATTATGCTGGATGCAACTTACACTTTTAAAAGGGGCATGGCTTGTATATAGATAAACGGCAAATACATATATTACAGATTATTATCGAAAGACTGGAGAAAGGACGGAGTATAGAAGAGTGACTAGAGAGTGAGAGAGAGAAGAGAGAGTAAAGGAAAACAGGAGAAAGAAAATATAAATTATATATATTTAGGGTTAGGGTGAGGGTTGATCACACGGTGTGAGGGTGTCGCCAGAAGCAGACGTGATTTTTTGGCATTATAACCACAATATAATGGGACAAATTTGGTGAAATAAACAACTGAAACTTAAATGCAGAGCAATTGTTAGGGGTATAAGAGCAACCCTGCTTTGGAAAAGATCATAAAGCTTTCTTGGAAATACTTTATGGTATAATATATATTTGAATGCTTTAGGAAAAGTGATTCTCTTCTAAATTATACAGGAAATACACCAGGATGGTGAAACAAAGCTTAGTGGAATTTCACTTTGCTGAGTTATTCCAATCTGCAAGTACCACACAACTTTTTGTATTACTCATATTTTTTTATATATTTAAAGAGACTTGAGTGACAGGTGCAATACTGCAAGATTAAAATCTGGCCTGCTGTTTCAATAAAATCAAGTTGGGCCATCAAATGGAGAGCAAGGAGGCTATAGGCCTTTTTTTTTTTGCCAAGCATAAAGTAATAGTATATAGTACTTTCTCTCCTACCTTTTCCATTTATCATTTGCAATTATATACAAATGAAAGCAGAGGGCAATGAGGCTATACATTAAGTAAAAGTAGTTGGTATAAATATTTTTAAAGCATTTATTAAAGCATTTATATCAACCTGGACTACACTGCTGCGCTATAAGCTTCTTACTGTGCCAAATATTAAATAATAGTACATAATATTTTTTTCTTCTACCCTCTCTTACTGCACTTAGTATTGGTAACTATATTCAAATGATAGCAGATGGCAATCAGGCTATAAGCCTCTGGACTGTTAAGTATTAAGCATTAAGTAAATGTAGATGGTGTCCCTATTCTCAAAGCATTTACCAGATCATTAGACCCCACTGCTGCGCTGTTGCAGCACTCATGATGTTAAACTCTGGATGAACCAGAGAAACTTGGAATAATAAATGACAAGGTCAGCTCTGTAAAGATAATATCAGATATTATAATTGTCGAACTATGAGACGTCGTCACGCTTTGCGTGGTGCGTTTGACTTAGGCAATGAGCGCCAAGGGCACTCATCGCCTGCGAGACGAGCCATTAACTCGCACCACTTAGGCGATGAGCGTCGAAGGAGCTCATCGCCTGCAACCCAACTAAACACGCGGGACTTACACAAAAATCATTTCTCTCCCCTGTGTCTCTTCCCCTACTCCTTTCCTCCTTCCCCTGTGTCTTTCTTCCCCTCCACCTCTCCTTACCCTGTGTGTCTCTTCCCCTTCTACTCTCCTTCCCAGTGTCTCTCTTCCCCTACTCCTCTCCTTCCCCTGTGTCTCTCTTCCCCCCCTTTTTCTTCTTACCCTGTGTCTCTCTTCCCCTCCTCCTCTCCTTACCCCGTGTCTCTCTTCCCCTCCTCCTCTCCCTCCCCTGTGCCTCTCTTCCCCTCCTCCTCTCCTTACCCTGTGTCTCTCTTCCCCTCCTCCTCTCCCTCCCCTGTGTCTCTCTTCCCCTACTCCTCTCCCTATGCCTGTGTCTCTCTTCCCTTCCTCCTCTCCTTACCCTGTGTCTCTTTCACCTCCTCCTCTCCATACCCTGTGTCTCTCTTCACCTCCTCCTCTCCATACCCTGCGTCTCTTTTCCCCTCCTCCACCCCTTTCCCTGTGTCTCCTTCCCCTCCTCCTCTCCTTACCCTGTGTCTCTCTTCCCTTCCTCCTCTCCTTACCCTGTGTCTCTTTCACCTCCTCCTCTCCTTACCCTGTGTCTCTCTTCCCCTCCTCCTCTCCCTCCCCTGTGTCTCTCTTCCCCTCCTCCTCTCCCTCATTGCCTGCAACCCAAAATTATGAGCCTCGGGACTTTGAAAAAAAAAAATACCCAAGGTCAAAAAACAACACGTTAACCGCCCGAACCGCGCAAACCAAAAAACACAAATTTAACCCAAATTTCCCCAGTTTCGCCACTCGAAAATATGAAAACGAGGCTCCATGACCCAGGACCAAAAACACTGCTAAACACGTACCCAGCGATCCAAGATAAGCTCGAGACCATGGAGGACCCCCGCAATTTCCAGACATTCACCCTTGCAGTGGGGGTCACGATCGTGTTCCGCCTGCATTTAAAAACTATAAATTCCCTGTCCCGGCTCCTTATAGGGCCCACGGCACACAAACACTTAAGGCCGGCAGCGGGGGTACTGTAAGTACCGCCTCCTAACATTAACCCCCCAGTTATGGGGGTCCCCACATTAATCTCACATTAACCCTCGCAGTGGGGGTCCCCGATCGCATGCGATCATGGACCCCCGGTGAAATCAAAAATCAAATTTCTGGCCTTGCGGGTCTTTAAAGGACCCGCGAAAAATAAAAATTAACCCTATCACTCATGGGGTTCTATACAGAGCCCCATGAGACCCTAATTAACCATTTAACTCATAGGGGTCAATACAGATCCTCATCAGCCCTTAATAAACCCTGATACTCATGGGGGTCAATACAGACCCCCATAAGCCCTTAATTATCCCCGTCACTCATAGGGGTCAATGAAGTTCCCCATAACCCCTAATTAACACTGTCACTCATGGGGATCAATACACACCCCCATAAGCCTTAATTAACCTTGTAACTCACGGGGATCAATGAAGACCTTAATAACTCCTTAATTAGCCCTGTCACTCATGGGGGTCAATACAGACCCCCATAAGCCCTTAATTAACACTGTGACTTATGGGGGCCAATACAGACCCCCATAAGCCAATAATTAAACCTCTCACTCATGGGGGTCAATAACACATTAATTATCCCTGTCACTCATAGGGATCAATACATAACTCCTTAATTAGCCCTGTCACTGATGGGGGTCAATACAGACCCCAATAAGCCCTTAATTAACCTGTCACTAATGGGGGTCAATACAGACCCACATAATGGCCTCATTAACCCTGTAACTCATGGGGGTCAATACCGACCCCCATAATCCATTAATTAACCCTGTCACTCATGGGGGTCAATACAGACCCCCATAATCCATTATTAACCCTGTCACTCATGGGGGTCAATACAGACCACCATAAGCCCTTCATTAAAACTGTCATTTAAAGGGGTCAATACAGACACCCATAAGCTGTTAATTAACCCTGTCACTGATGGGGGTCAATACAGACCCTCATAAGCCTCTATTTAACCCCTTATGGTGCACTTACAACCCTAACATTAACCACATAATTGCTGTGACGGTCCTCAAGTACCCTCATGACACTAACTACAAACACTACACTGCACTATAATCCCCAAAAAACATTAAATCTAAAAAAAAAAAACTCTACACTAACCTAATAACACCTACACTACCTACCTACACTACCTACACCCTAAAAAAAAAAACATGACACTAATTACAGAAAATAATAAAACCTAACAAAAAAAATGAAAAAAGGTACATTACAGAAAAAAAAGCCCCCCCCCCCCCCCCCCCCCCCCCACTACAGAAAAAAAAAATTACACATCTGAAAAGGAAATACATACAGAATACATACAGTACATTACAATACAATGCAAATAAAATAAAATACAATACCCCTCTATCTAAAATATATTACATCCTATCTTAAATATACACATAACACATTATCTAAAATACATTAAATACTATCTAACATACATACCCCACTATCTAAAATACATTAAATACTATCTAACATGCATACATACCCCCCTATCTATCTAAAATACATGCCCCCTATTTAATATACAATAAATACTATCTACATATACAAATCCTAATTCTAACCTAAATAAAATAATTAAGACCACTTACCTTTGCAGATGTCCCTTCACATCACCAACCTAGGGAAAAACAAAAACAAATTACCGTATTTTTCGCCGTATAAGACGAACTTTTTCTTCCCCAAAACTGGGGGAGGAAAGTTGGTGCGTCTTATACGGCGAATATAACTTTTCAGACTGCCTCTGTCCTCTTGATTTCACCCCAGCGCTTCCTACCAGCATCGCGTCGGCCGGTGCGTCCTAGTGACGTCACACACGCAACGCTGCAGTAGGAAGCTGGTAGGAAGCGCTGGGGTGAGATCAAGATGGCAGAGATCAGAAGGAAGGTGAGGATCAGGGGGATCAGGGGGGTCAGGGAGGATCAGGAGGGTCAGGGAGGGTCAAGGGCTCCCAAATGCTGCAGTATATGGATGTGTGTGTGTATGTATGTGTGTATGTATGTATGTATGTATGTGTGTGTGTGTGTGTGTATGTGTGTGTATATATGTATGTATGTGTATGTATATTTATGTGTGTATGTATATGTATGTATGTGTCTCTATAAAGGTGAGGATCAGGGGGGTCAGGGAGGATCAGGACGGTCAGGGAGGATCAGGAGGGTCAGGGAGGATCAGGAGGGTCAGGGAGGGTCAATGGCTCCCAAATGCTGCAGTATATGGATATGTATGTGTATGTGTGTATGTATGTGTGTGTGTGTATGTGTGTGTATATATGTATGTATGTGTATGTATATTTATGTGTGTATGTATATGTATGTATGTGTATCTATATATATATATATATATATATATATATATATATATTTGTGTGTAATGTAGGTGTGTATCTGTGTGTAAAGTGTATTTGTGTTTGAGTGTATTTGTGTTTGATTCAGATTTTTTTTTTTCTTGTTTTCCTCCTCTAAAAACTAGGTGCGTCTTATCTGCCGGTGCGTCTTATATGGCGAAAAATACGGTAGTACAACACATTTACATACAATAAATACACATTCTAATTATTCTAAATATTCTACTCACCTTTCCAGCATGTTTTCCCCATCCTTCTTATTTTCTTCTCCGGCCCGGCCCATGTAGAGTAAGAAAACTGCTAAAGTTTGAGAGAGAAACTGAGGAGGGGGCTATTTCGGAGCTCCTAAAGGCTGTACTAATAACAAATAGCTGGGATAATTTCTAGGGGACAAATTATTGAAAATCTTTGCTTATACATGTACTACTTGAACAAATAAAAGGTCACACTATTTAGCAAAGGCAGATAAAATCATTGTTATTGAATTATATTGTCTTTACTTACACTAGGAAATTATGAATTTTAAATAATGGATAAATATGTTAACTAGTGTTAGAGAGATGACAGGGTCTAGAAATAATAAAGGTGATAGAAGAAGTAACCTTCAAAAATACAATAAAGATTTAAAAGAACAAAAAGAAACTAAAATATAGATAAGAAAGCAAAAAGAAAGTAAATTTAAATGTATGCTTAATATAGCTAACTTTTCTGAGATCGTTTATAATTTGTCCTAAATCTTTCTCTAAATTGGCAAAAAGAAACTGGCATTCTTTTTTTTTATTTTATTTTTTATTATTAATGATATCTCCTTTTCTTATGAGAGAAGTTTAAGGAAGGACAGAATAAATAAAACCATTGTTCCCTCTGGAAGTTAACATTTTGGATTGCTAAATATCTGTATTTAACTTGCAAAGAAAAATGATTATGTTAGTTATGAATATACAGATAATTGATTCCTAATTAGATTATCAATTAAAAGCTGAATTTTTGTTAAGCCATCGAAGTCTTTCTTGCACTCTCCATAAAGTGAGTTGTAAATTGTTGACAAATAATTTTGAGCATACATTTCTCTTATAAGATGAAACCAACCAATAGAAAATTACTTTTTGATAATAAAGGTTGAGATTTTTTTAGGTGGGAAAGAGGGGAGCCTCACTAGGCTGGTGAGAGAAGCCTGGTGGACTCCCTTCTGTTTTTGAGAACATGGAAGGTAATTTTATCTTGGAAAAGAAGGTAGATTTCCCTTTGTTAAGGGTATAGCTTATATTGTTTGGGAAAAATCTTTTTGTGGGCTTTTATGTAATTTCTTCTAAACGCTTTTGGAATGATGAGAGAAGCTTAAAGGGAGAAGGGGTAGAAAAAGTTATTTTTTTTTTTTTTTAAATAAGAGGAGAGAATCGGATAAAAGGTTGAATTTTTACAAATATTAGGAAATGACAACTCTTATTTCTGTTTTTTCGAATAGACATATCCTTATGGGTCAAAAGGAAAGTTGGCATAAAAATTAAATTATGTTACACGTGAATATTTTTATGCGTGAATTCTAAGAATATTTCTATTTTTCTCTATTATTGGGCTAAAAGGAGATTTGTTAAATGTAAAAATTGAGAAATTATGGTTTTCTTATTTGTAATAATAAATGGATATGCTTTGGTATGAAATAGATAAAAATGATACTGTATGTAGTGTTTTTCATACATATAGTATGAGAGGGCTATGCTCTCTGTCTTTCTTCAGCTGATTTAAAATATAAACAGACATAAGAAGCCTTAAATAAAAAAAATAAAAAATAAATGAATTAATTAATGAATAACCTGTGTATGGAATAATTCCCTTGGAATATATGGAGTATAAATTCCCTAATAAAGTTGAAGGTATTTTTTAAATTGTGTAAAGAAAAAGAAAAGGGAAAGAAAAGAGAAGGAAGGAAGGAAGGACGAAGGAATAAAAAAATAGAAGAAAGGCCTGGACATTGTACCCTAGAAGAAATTAATCTGAATATAGAGGCATATAATATTGTTAAAGATTGGATTGAAGAAATTGTGTTCACTAGACATAGAAAAAAAGCAAGGGGTTGCAATACCTTCAAAATAGAAAAAAGAACAAAAAAAGATCTTGAACCTTGATAGTGAAAGTCTCCATAGGTATGGATAACTAGGGAATATTTACATCATATAATTTATAGGCCCCAATTTGAATATGGTAGAGCTTTTAAATGAGATAGACGTTAATATTATCTTCTTTTTATAGTAATGTAATTATTATGGCGGGAGATTGTGACATTTTTTCAAAGAAACATCTTGACAGAGCCAGAAACTTGAATTGTTTTTTATAATTACAAGGACTTATATTATAAAAGGTAACATATAATCAGTAGATTGATCACAAAAAATATAAATGTCAATAAAATATGATGCACTTTTAATTTCTTTCTTTTTTTTCACTACATTTTTTTAGATAACAATGTAAATTCACCAATTGAAAATATGCACTAGTAATGATGGAAATCAAATTGACACAAATTGAGAATAAGGCTATGAATTGGGGATTTTCTAATGTTGGAAGTACTAGAATTTTTTTATTATTTATTGGAGAAATGGGAAGAATTTATCAATAATAATTATAGACACAAACACAAGTGTAATATGGAAAATTATTAAAGTAGTCATTTTATAATCAAATAGGGATTATAGACACAAACACAAGTGTAATTTGGGAAATAGTTAATGTAGTTATTTTCATAAATAAGGAAAGAATATAATAAGGGTAATATTTTTTTTTTTAGGGTGGTAGGTAGGTAGTGTAGGGTTTAACAGGGTAGAGGGGGGTTAATAGTGTAGGGTAGGATAGAGTTTACTGGGTACATTTGGGGTTAAAGAGGCCCAGTTAAGGTAAAATAGGACTAGATGGGCTTACAGAGGACTAGAAGGTTAAATAGGTCTAGTTGAGGTTAAATAGGCCTGTTAGGGTTAAATAGGTCTAGATGGGGTTAAATAGGCCCAGTTAGGGTTAAATAGGTCTAGATGAGGTTAGATAGGCCCTGTGAGTCATAGGGTTAATTTGGGGCTCTCTATAGAGCCCCGTGAGTCATAGGGGAACATTATGGGCTCATGGGGCCCTGTATAGAGCCTCATGAGTTATAGGGTTAATTAGGGGCTCTTTATAGAGCCTCATGAGCGATACGGCTATTTGGGGCTCATGGGGCTCTTTACAGGGTTAATGTGGGGCTCTGTATAGAGCCCACGAGTGACAGTGTTAATTAGGGGCTCATGGGGCTCTGTATAGAGCCCCACGAGTGATAGGGTTAATTTTAGGTGCCTGGGGGGGGGTACTTATAGTACCCCAGAGGCAGGGCATAATATTTTATTTGGCGTGGGTCCTTGCAGGACCTTTACGGTCCTTTAAGGACCAGCAAGGCGGGAATTTAGAATTTTTAAATGCAACGGGGGTTCCCAGTTGCAAGGGTTAATATGGGGTCACTTTGGGGGTCCCAATTGGTACCCCCAGCATTGTGGTGCTGCGGGAGTTACAGAACCCCCATGGCCGGGATTGGCTAATGGTATGCCGCAGGCCCTTTAAGGGCCCGAGGCGGGAAATTTCAATTTTTTAAATGCAACGGGTGGCCTGATCGATGCTAATCGGGGACCACCGCTGCAAGGGATAATATGGGGAGGCTACGGGGACCCTGATAGGGACCCCTGCAGCATGGGGATGTGTTTAGGGAGCAGGGGGAAGTATCACACGCCGGAGTGGGACTGCTCCGATGCAGCACATATGGGCTTTAGTAGCCCTTGCAAGCACTTTTTTGTGCCCATAGGGATTCCTCCGAGGTAAGAGGTTCACCCATAGATTTATAGCTGCGTGTTACTACGTAGCTCCCTCAAAGCCTATTTTCGGCCGTTTTTCGGTGTCCTCTCGCAATGGCAGCTGAGAGGAACATATTGAGGAATCGGTCCTCATAAACAGCACTAAGATGACTTTCACGAGGACCGAGTGAACTACGAGGTCTAATTTAATATGGCCCTATATACCTAATATACATAAATAACTATATTCTGAGACGTATTCAAAAGGAAACAGAAATATAGAATGTAAAATAACTTTTGAAAGACAAATATATAGACGACAATTATTACTTAGGCACAAATTATAAAGATTGAAAATTGGGGAACTTTTATTTAAATAAAAGTACATATTTGATGAATGAAAAACATACTAAATTGAATAAAAGATGTGATATTTATGGCCTTAAAAATAAACAGAGAGAAATATTATTGGTCAAAATTTGATTTATGAATATAGAGAGTAAGCTTAATGGAAAATTGGAACAATTTAAGCATTAATACTTGTAATCCGAGAAATATTGTACTTAGGTCTATCCTGTTATTTGAAGTATGTAACCATTTTCCTTAAGTAATCAGAATCTTGTCCAATACAGACGGAATTGTCTATTTTATTTAAAAACTGTGTTGATATTTGCTAACTCTGATTGCTTGCTCTTCTTACTTTCTGGAAATATTTTTTTGAAAGTCTAATAAGATATTTGAATTAAAAAATTATATATATTTAGAGAGTTTCCAAGCTTCCCAGAGTGCAATGCAAAAATTGTATATCTTGAGGTCCTGAACAGGAAATCTGTTTTTTAACTTAGCTTTAGACGGCCAAATGTGAACACAAATTAATATATGTATATATATATATATATATATATATATATATATATATATATATATATTACAGTAAAGGAATAGTATGTTAGTGCTCCCATTTGAATGTCAAAAAATAAGTTAAAAAACTCCACATATAAAGTGGCTTTTCGATTTAAGAGTGGAAATCAAACAAATAATCACTGCTTGGGTCTGCTTACTGCAGCTCATGAAGACACAGACACTACTGTGCTTTCTGTGCTGTGTCTCGTACTAACCAATCAGATATTCTGCACCTTGCTGCACAGATGTGATCCCTGGTAGGCTAAGACGCTACATCCCACACCGCCTATAGAGTCTGTGTCTGCATATGCTGCAGGGGACAGACCCATACAGGGACTGTTTGTTTTATTTTAGGTAGTAAAAACAGAGTTTATAAGCACTTCTCAATAAAATGATGTACGAAAAAGTAAATAGATACACAGGAATATTATATACCTAGTAACATCCAGGAATCCTTCCATATGCCTTTAAGAAAAAAATAAAATAATGGCACAATCAGAGAAACAATAAAAGGAAAATCAGAGAAATTAAAATGAGAATTGTTATTTTTCAATTTGTAACTGACTCGATTAGTAGATAAATGTGAAATTAATGAGCCGAAGCAAACATCCAGATTGGATTTGAAGCTAATTACCTGGTTCGCTTACCTTCTGGTTCGCTACCTTGTAGTGGTGAAGGGGCGTGTGTACTTCAATGAATCTGTGAGCTACTTCATGTAGGGTCATCCAAGATGGGAAAGAGAAAGCGCGGTCCACTGGAGAAGGAACTAGCAACCCACGCCAGTATCTTTGCCATGAAAACCATATGGATAGGCACAACCAGGAACACTATGAGTTAGTATGAGACACTACACACCCTTTATTGAGGCGTACACTGTCTTCATGAGCTGCAGAGGGGACAAACTAATTAAGAACTATTTGTACAATTTTAGGCAGAAAAACAGAGAGCCTGATTCAATTGCAAGCCCGCATCTCACAGGATCCAGGTTGTATGTCTGCGGGCGTGCTGCGGGCTCCCGTTCGTCTCCGCTTATGGAGCTATTCAATTGATCAAGCCCGTAAGTTACTGGCCCAAAGCCGACTCTGTAAACCAAGCAAGACCGTAACCTCCCATTTTGAATCCGCCAATAGAAAATGAGACCGCCATCATTACGTCAGTAAAATATGGAGGTTACATGTCAATTAATCAGATTTGGGGGTCCGATATGCGATCAGACTCGCAAAATACAGAATTATGAAAATGAATGCCAATACTGTTCTAGCCCATATGGGTGGCCTGATATGTATTAACTCATTGATACCCAAGATTGATTTAACCCCGAAATGAAACATAAAAATAATTGCCGATTTGCAAGCTTGAGATCGTTGTGCAATTAATTCTAATGTCTGTCATCGATTTTTTATTTATATTTACAGTACAGTGCTACAAATCGTTTTTTAACCCCTTGCGGGTACTCTCTAGCACTTGTAGGATTGTCTCCTTCATTTGCCATTTACGGGTGTGAAAATATTTGCGGGCTTGGGGAATTGGAGCAATTGAATAGCGATTTGCGATTTTAGCGATCGGAAGTCTTGCGAAAGTGAAAGATCAAAGGCTTTGGAAAGCTGTAAGTTACGGGTTTAACCATTTCGAAGATTTCAAGTTCCGTAATTGAATAGCAAATTAGCTTGCAAACTCACTTACGGGCTACAGTAACTTGCTCGAGCTCAATTGAATCGGGCTCAGAGTTTTTGAAAGGCGAGTTACCTGACCATAAGTGCTCTTTATGATGTGCAAGAGCACAAGATTTTATGTATATCTATTTTTTTTATTTAATTACTCTTAAAACTATAAACTATAAAGTTTTCGGTCTGTTTACAAACACATTGATAATTCCATGACGAATGACATCTGCCGACACCAGCAGGTGAAGCTCCGTGCAGAGAAATATTTATATGTTTTTCTTGGCATTCAGGAATCCTACAGCCCATGAGTTAACCAACAAGTAACTTATTTAAGAGATTCCAACACCCCTTTCTATGCACAGATGAATTTATAAAGTGTTAAGCTCTCTGCACAGAGTTTGCTGTCAGTCTGTCTGACAGCTTGCCAGTGACACATGTAAACATACATTTAATTAATAAATATCTCAATAAAAAAAGAATGGATTAAAAAAATTCCAAAAGTTTTTCAACATGCTGTTAAGAGATTTTTACACTGGTGTGCTCCACATTGTATTGAATTAAGTGGCCCTTTAAGCACGTCTTGGGTTCACTGGTGGTCCAGTGGTTAGAATTTGGTGCTTTCACTGCTGCAACCTGGGTTCGATTCCAGTCAGAGAACAAAGAAGTCACACCACTCTGAAGCCATGCAGAGTTGGGCTTGGTCAGTACTTGGATGGGAGACCACCTTATTATTTTAAAACAAATATCTGAATATTATCAATCCTGGTTCTTTAAATAAGTTTGCTGTAAAATGTGACTTTAGTGGCCTTTCTACGTGTTTGTAAAAAAAAAAAAAAGTTTGTATTACATTCCCCTCTCATCTAATTTGCCTTGAAATAAATATTTAATTGCAGTCAATTAAATTAAACTAGATGGATATCCAGTGATGATGAAAGATGACGTCCGGCACACGTTCTATCCATGTGAAGAAAATAACCAAAAACAAATTAATGGCGACATGAAAAGGTCAGGGAGGGGTGGGGGTGATATGAATGTTATCATTATATGTCATTCTGGCCATGGAGACGACTCTGAAAAGTAAAAATAAATTAAATCTCCCCTGGGATTCACGTTTAGACGGCTTTTAATTTCACTGAAGCAAAAGATCACAAATATTTACTCCCGTCCCACGCCGGTGACTGATGACTTTATCATTCTGGAGACGTATGAGGTTTGTCGTCTGTGTTTGTTCTGAACCCGGAATTGTCTGTCTGTCCAGGGTAATCGGCTCCCAGTTAATTAAAAAACGCAGAAATCCAAAATATTATTCCCGTGGCGCAGTAATTTGTCTATCACAGGTTTAAAATATCACATTAATATTACAGAAAGCTTTTAATATTTAAAATGAGTGGGGTCTAGTGTAGTAGATTAGGATAAAATGAGACTGGGATTGGGTCTCCATCTATCTCCATCTATTACATGATACAAGGAGTCTTGGGAATCTATTGTACATTAATGTATTACCAAGAAAAAAGTGACTTAGGATTTATCATCTATCTATCTATCTATCTATCTACCTATCTATCTATACTCACATAGATATGATTGTGTCATTCAGTCGTGTCTGACACTCCCTGACCTCATGGACCGCAGCACACCAGGAACATCTTTCCCTCTCTCTTTCTCTCTTTTCCTCTCCCATTCTCTCTCTCTCTTCCTCACCTATGGCGAGAGTTAGCTGAATGGTGCTATGGACATTTGGCCTGCTTAGAGGCCCGGGGTCTTGGGCATGGGCAAGGAGGCTGGCGAGTATTGAAATCACCAATGAGCAATGAAGTGCTTAGTGAAAGCCAAAAAACGACAAAAAGCCGCCGAAAGCTGCAAACTCGGTGAAGCCAAAGACAAGGGAGCGCCGAGATACAACCTCCAGGCACAGACTCAAAATGAGCTGATTTGTGGAAGGAAGAGGTGGGCGTAAGTGCTTATAAAGGTTGAGAGAGAACCCATTGCAAGCCTCTCCTCCCCCTCTACTCTACGATGAGCGCCCTTACGAGGCCCCCGGCACCTAAAATTAACCCCAGCAATCATGGGGGTCAAAATAGACCCCCATGAGGCCAAAATTAACCCCCTCAGTCGAATAGGGGTCTAAATAGACCCCTAAAGGACACTATTAACCCCTAGGTTAACCCCATAAGTGCCATGAGGGTCCTCCAGGACCCTCATGACAAAATCTAAGCACTACACTACACTATTAACCCTAACTATACTCCATTACCTCCTTAACCCTAACTATAACCCATTAACCCATACTAAACCCTATCTAATCCTAACTGTACCTATCTAACCCTAACTGGGCCTATTTAACCCTAACTGGGCCTATTTAAGCCCTTCTAGTCCTATTTAACCCCATCACTTATGGGGGTATATCTATTTATTTATATATATACAGACCCCCATAAGCCTCCATCTAACCCATCCCTTATGGGGGTCTATACAGACCCGCATAAGCCTCCATCTAACCCATCACTTATGTGGATCTATACAGACCCCCATAAGCCGCCATCTAACCTGGTCACTTATGGAGGTCTATACAGACCCCCGTAAGCCTATATTTAACCCAATCAGTCCCTAAGGGTCTATGAAGACCCTCATAGGACAATGAGAACCCTATAATTAACCACATAAGTTCCATGAGGGTCCTCCAGGACCCTCATGACTCTAAGTACAAACACTACACTATTCCCCCCAATAAACATCTAAATATAATTTAACCCCCTCTACCCTAACCTATTAGCCCCTACCTACCTAACCTACCCCATATTAAATTCCCCACCCCACTAATTACAAAAAACAACCTATGTAACCAAAAATAAAAAATGTACATTACAACACCCCCACTACAAAAAATAAAAAAGGACATTACAAACCCCACTCAATACAAAAAAAAGGACATTACAAACCCCCCACTACAAAAAAAAAATACACACCTGCAAATAAAAGGCATACACAAATATACATAACATTACAGTAAAAAATATCTTATAAATATACCCCTAACTACAATACATTACCCCTTGTCTATACATGACCCCCTATCTATAACACACAACCCCCTATCATACATTGCCCCTATCTAGACAACATTAGCATCTATCTAGACAACATTACCCCCTATCTAGACAACATAATCCCATATCTACACATAACCCCCTATCTATACATAACTCCCTATCTATACATTACCCCCTATCTAGAATACATTAAACCCTAAGCTAAAATAGAATAATTTAGACCATTAACTTTGCAGATGTCCCTTTAGGAAAAAAGGAAACCCCTTGGAAAAAAAGAAACATCTAATTAGTACAAAACATTACATATAACAAATACACATTATAAATACAGTATTAAACTCACCTTTCCAGAATAGTTACATAGCTACATAGTAATTAAGGTTGAAAAAAGACTTTCAGTCCATCAAGTTCAACCTGTTAAGATCTCCTCTGATCTGCAATATGCGGATTAGTTATTAATTAATTTGTTGATTAAATAATTATTAATAGTATAGTATTGGAGGATGAATAAAGAGTTAGTCCCTCAAGTTCAACCTTTTTAGATCTCTATTGATCTTTTTACTGTGCACTATTTATTATTAATTGTTAATTGATCCAGAGGAAGGCAAACAGAAAAAAAAAAACCCATTGAAACTTTGCCAATTGTCTCATAAGGGGAAAAAAGGCAAAATTCCTTCCTGACCCCAGAAACTGGCGATCAAATTTCTCCCTGGATCAATATTCCTTGCTAGTTATCTAGGATAGCCTTGAATGCCCTCTTTATTCAAAAATATATCTAACCCCTTTTTGAAGTTGTCTATCGAAATCGCTGTTACCACCTCCATTGGTAGAGAATCCCACAGTTTAACCCTTTTCTTTGTTTAAGGTGAAATCTTTTTTCTTCTAACCTCAAAGGATGTCCTCTTGTCAGTTGAAAATCTCTTGCTACAAAAAGTTCACTTGACAAAGCCTTATATTGACCCTGGATGTATGTATATAAGGTAATCATATCCCCTTGTAGACGCCTTTTTTCTAGCGAAAATAAATTTAGTTTGGTTAGTCTTTCTTCATAACTTAGCCCCTCCATTCCCCTTATTAGTTTTGTAGCCCTTCTCTGTACTTTTTCCTAAAATTTCTTTTTTATGAAGTGGTGCCCAAAATTGTACTCCATATGCCAAATGAGGGCGTACTAGGGATTTGTATAGTTTCAGAATTATATTTGTTTCCCTTGTTTCTATACCCTTCCTAATACATGCTAATATTTTACTTGCCTTTGCAGCTGCTGCTTGGCTTTGAGCGCTGTTACCTAGGTGGTTGTCTACAAGCACTCCCAAATCCCTTTCAATATCTGATACACCAAGATTTGCTCCATTAAGATTATAGATTGCATGGCTATTTTTCGTTCCCAAATGCATAACCTTACATTTATTTGTATTAAATCTTATCTGCCATTTAGCCGCCCATTTCTTTAATTTATGCAAATCCCTTTGTAGGGAAAGTACATCATTATCTGATTTTATTACCTTGCACAACTTAGTGTCATCAGCAAAAATGGAGACACTACTTTCGAGTCCTACTTCTATATCATTAATAAATATGCTAAAAAGGAGAGGACCGAATACTGAACCTTCAGGAACCCCACTTATCACATCACAACCCTTTGCTTCCTGTCTTTTAGCCAGCTCTCGATCCATGAGCAGATATTTACTGCAATTCCTGTATCCCTTAGTTTGCTCACTAGTCTTCCATGTGGCACTGTATCAAATGCCTTTGAAAAATCTAAAAAGACTACATCCACTGAGTAGCCCTGATCCAAGTTCCTACTAACCTCCTCATAAAAACTAATTAGATTGGTCTGACACGACCTATCCTTCATAAATCCGTGTTGACTACCTACCTACGAGCTTGTTCAAATAGACATATTCTTGTATTCTGTCCCTTATTAACCCTTCTAAAAGTTCCCCAACTACAGATGTGAAGCTCACTGGTCTATAATTCCCCAGATTTGCTCTAGATCCCTTCATAAATATAGGTATTACCTCTGCTTTTCTCCAGTCATCCAGTAGTGACCCTGTAGTGAGTGAGTCTTGAAAGATTAGATATAATGGTTTGGCTATTACAGAACCCAGCTCCCTCAGTACCCTTGGATGTATTCCATCAGGACCTGGGGCTTTATTAACATTTATTTTCTCCAATCTCTTTTGGATTTCTTCCTGCGTTAACCAATTATTTAGTGATGGTTGTGTAGCCCCATTATGTTGCGGTGTCCCAACCACTGGTACCTCCCTTGTGTATACCGACGAAAATAACCTATTTAGCTCATCTGCCTTTTCCTGGTCACTAATTATCAGATGGCCTGTGTCACATTGTAATGTTCCTATAGCTTCCTTCCTGGCCTTCTTCCCATTAATATATTTAAAAAATATTTTAGGTTTAGTCTTACTTTCCATTGCAACTGACTTCTCATTTTCTATTTTAGCCAGTCTAATAGCCCTTTTGCAAGCCTTGTTGATTTCCTTGTAGTCACATAAAGCTGCCTCTGTTCCCTCCTTCTTGTATAATTTAAACGCATGTTTCTTTTTCCTCATCATGATCTTTAAGTCATTGTTAAGCCACATGGGATATGATTTACTCCTATTCATTTTATTTCTATATGGTACATGACGATGAGTATGTTTATTTAGCAAGGATTTGAATGTTGTCCATTTATTTTCTGTATTTTTTCCTGTAAGTTCTTTGTCCCAGTCTATATGTAGTATTGCTTCCCTTTAGCCCATTAAAGTTAGCTCTTTTAAAATGTAGAGTTTTTTTGGCCCCTTACAACTTTTATTTTTGTATTCAATCTCAAATGATACTGTGTTGTGATCACTGTTTCCCAAGGGTTCCCCTATTTTAACATTTGATATTATATCAATATTACTTGTGATGACTAAATCCAAGATGGCCCCATTTCTAGTAGGCTCTTGTATTACCTGGGCGAGATAAGGATCCCCGAGTGTACTCAAGAACCTGCTCCCCTTAGCTGAGCTGCTGGTCTCATTTATCCAGTTTATTTCAGGGTAATTAAAGTCTCCCATTATTAGAACTTGCCCATGCTTAGCTGCATTTCCAATCTGTAACAATAATTGTATTTCCTCCCTTTCAGCTATATTAGGGGGTTTATAGCATACTCCCACCAATATGCATTTAGAATTAGCTCCTCCACTATTTAGCTCAGCCCACAAAGATTCAATGATGCCGTTAGTGCCAGCATAAATATCTTCTCTGACTATAGGCTTAAATTCAGGCTTAACATAAAGACAGATCCCTCCTCCTCTTTTACCATTTCCCCTATCTTTCCTAAATAGGTTATTACCATCCAGATTAACAGTCCAGTCATGAGATTCATCCCACCATGTTTCAGTAATGCCTATTAAGCCCCATTTTTCTTGTACTGCTAATATTTCTAGCTCGTCAATTTTCCCAATGTAACAAGATACATAACATATACACAAATACACACATCATGATGAACATTACACATAAAATACATTAAACTTACCTGTCTAAGATGTCCACGGCCTTGTCATCTTCTGCCCCCGCTAAGCCCTTCAAAAACCTGCGCTCTAAAAAATAAAAAATAACAGAGCTCTGCACTGGCGGAACTCCCCAACGCTAATGAGGCTTGTAGGCCTTCATTCAGTAAAAAAAAATGGAATGGAGCCTTCTGATTAGCTGAAATGGCTGTCAATCAAATTTCAGCCAATCAGAAGGCGCCAAGGTGTGAGCCAATCAGAATGGGATACACCCCTTTATTTCATCCTGATTGGCTTATGGAGCTGTCAATCATTTTTAACCAATCAGAAGGCACCCTTGCCTTTAGCCAATCAGAATGGAATACACCCCCACGGGGTTATTGGCTACTATCTGATTGACAGTGACAACAGCCAGAAGGCGCAAATGCGTGGAGCCAATCACAATGGGCTGAATGAGGAACAAAGAATACCAGCATTAATTTTAACATAGTTTAAAAAGGCTATCTTTCTTTTGTCGGGGAATTTAATTCATTCAGATTATGTGATATGTATTTTTATACCCATAGATGGTTATTTAGGGTTATTTAGGAACCAGCTTGTATAGTAGTCTACATAATGATTTGTATTCATCTGTAAATTCAATTGTCTTAATTAGAACCTTACACATTCTCACTGCAAATATACAAATATTTAAAAACCTGAGGAATTGCATCCAATGTCGCTCTGGTTAAACAGGGCTACTACGCCGATATTTGGAAATGTCGGAAAGGATTACCCAATCATAGTCGGGAGGTCAGAATATAGAACATTTTACACTATGGCAGGCAACACCACACTCCAATCCTACCTCTAAGTCATTAATAAATATGTTAAAAAGGAGAGGACCTAATACTGAGCCCTGAGGAACCCCACTTACCACATTAGTCCAATCGGAGTATGTTCCATTTACAACAACCCTTTGCTTCCTGTCTTTTAGCCAGCTCTCAATCCATGAGCATTCCTTATGTGCTAAATTTCTAATACTTCTTATAATTAATCCATATGTTTAGTGATATGTTCATATCATCTCATCTACTCTTAATTATACATTCTATAGTGAGTTTTTAATATAATAAATGAATATACAATGTCTCACTCTTAATTTATCTTCTGACAAATAACCTGCCGCATTATCGTATATCAAAACTTCCCATTGGAGAATCATTTAATTATTTGCAATTCTAGAGTTTTAGAAACCAACTCTATTTTTTTAAGCTCTTTGTTATATCTTTCAATATCTATCATCCACTTCTGCAACAAGCTTTTTCCTTCCTGTACTGTCTTAACTTTAAACCATGTTAAATCTTTATAGATTGAAATACCATCAAGATAGAAAGAAACTAAGTATAAATGGGCCTATCTCAACAATTGAGTTATTACCAAATATTCCTTTCTTCTAGCTAATGTATATGCTGATATGTCAGAAAAGCTTTTCATTTTCTTGTAGGGAGAGTCCAGATTTTTCCTGACATAGCTGGTCTTAACTATATGACTCTTTAAATGGAAAAAATGCAGTCTAAGAATAACATCTGTGGGAATTGATTTGTTCATATTTTTTGCCAATGGGATCCTATGCATAGCGCCATTTTGCAGTCTTCCTTCAAACAATCTGTAACCAATGTCCGGAACAAATCTTCTACATAAAACCTTTGGTCATTGCCTTGAATTGCTTCCAGAATACCTCTTATACAGAGGTTATTTTCCCTTGAATGATCTTCTAAACTAACGATTTTTTTTTGTTAGTTCCTCAATTTTATTTTCTAGGGATGAAGTGTATTTTAATAATGAGTTGTTGTCTATAATTTGTCACATGTACTTTCAACAGATTACATTTTTTGATTGACTTCTTTAATTGTGCATTATCCAATGTTGTTTTTGTCAAATCAAATATAAGATTTATTTGAAAGTCATGCAATAGTTCTTTCAGTTCTGTACAGGTAAAATTCTCATCCTCTTGTGGAGATATATTTCTCTCACTTAAAGTTTGAAGAGTCTTTCCCCGGAGACTGATTTACTGTTTAGTCCGGGCTAATTTCCCCTTAAGATATTTAGAGTTTGCCGCCCTATTTCCTGGCAAGAAGAAATGTAATGTTTTAGGAACTTCATTTTTTTTATCATTTGACTTCATTTTAGTTGGCATATTTGTTCTTTTACTGGACATCTAGCCAATCAGATATATTATAGAAGTTTCTTCAACTGTTGGCTTCGATCCAGTAAATTCAATACTCTTATGATAAAGGAGATCTTTATATTAAGATATGCAAAGATCTTTATTCTGTCTTTATTACATGAGCCAATGGGAACAGCCTTTAACAAGTCGGGAGCTTTAATCCTGCTCCTGATTTTTTCTTGATCTTATTATCCGAATTTCTTATTACAACTTTTCAGGGCTTTTACAGTTCATGGATTTAATCCTTAATCCTCCTCTCTTTTACATACCCCTGTCATTATTATTTATCAACAATCTTTTATTGTACAGGTAAGGTATATCCTTATATCATGTAAACATATAAAGCAGAAAAAATGATACTTATCTTATGTATCAAACAGTCGCTTTCTTTTACCGTAGCTGTCGAGGACCTTGCAGAGGAGAACTGGGTGAAAGTGTTGTGGTCAGATGAGACCCAAATCAAACTCTTTGGCATCAACTCAACTTCCTGTGCTTGGCGGAGGAGAAATACTGACTATAACACCAAGAACACCATCCCCACCATCAAACATGGAGGTGGAAACATTATGCTTTGGGGGTGTTTTTCTGCTAAGGTGACAGGACAACTGCACCGCATCAAAGGGATGATGGACAGGGCCCTGTACCGTCAAATCTTGGATGAGAACCTCCTTGACTCAACCAGGGCATTGCAAATGGGTCGTGGATGGGTATTCCAGCATGACAATAACCTAAAACACACAGTCAAGGCAACAAAGGAGTGGCTCAAGAAGAAGCGCGTTAAGGTCATGGAGTGGCCTAGCCAGTCTCCAGACCTTGATCCCATAGAAAATCTGTGGAGGGAGCTAAAGGTTCAAGTTGCCAAACATCAGCTTCGAAACCTTAATGACTTGGATCTGCAAAGAGTGGGACAAAGTCCCTCCTGAGATGTGTGCAAACCAGGTGGCCAACTACAAGAAACGTCTGACCTCTGTGATTGCCAACAAGGGTTTTGCCACCAGGTACTAAGTTGAAGGGGTCAAATACTAATTTCCCTCATTGACCTGCAAATCAATTTATAACTTTTTTGACATATGTTTTTATTTTTTTCTTTGTTTTGTTATTCTGTCTCTTACTGTTACAATACACCTACCATTAAAATTATAGACTCATAATTTCTTTGTCAGTGAACCAACGTTCAAAATCAGCAGGGGATCAAATACTCCCCCCCCACTGAGTATATATATATGCACTCCTCTGGGTTTGTGCTCTTGTTTCCAGACAGAAAACAAAGTACATATAAGTAAATAGATACAGGTATATTATATACCTAGTAAAATCCAGAAACCTTCCATATCCATTTAAGGTAAGTTTGCAGCATCTTACACACATTTTTCTTTTAGTTCATAGTTTTTTCTTTTAGACCCTTTTGATAATTTCATGAAGAAATACAAATTATATTAATGTAGATTCAGAGTAAGGCCCATTATTCCTTTAGCTTCTCCTTACCGGAGCAGTACAAGGTCTTGGCCACGGTATCCGCCATGATTGATGTAGCTTCTGAATTGATCCGCCATTAATAAGGTGCCGCGCCAGAACTACAATAGGGAGGACATGGATCACTCTCAGCTTCATTAAGGGGCAAATTAATACATTATTGTTTTTTTCACTTCCCAATGAATAAAAGCTTAGTGCAATTAATTTATTTACAAACTGAACTTCAGTCTCAGCTCTGCACGCTGGAAATTAAACAATGACTAAGTCACAATTTATCTTTAGGTAACACGTTGGAGGTTTCAAATATGGCATCATTTAACACTAAAGGTAATGACAAGTTCCCCTTCTGGATCGTGGTGAATGGGCTCGTGTACCTCAATGAAGCTGTAAACTATACCATGTAGGGTCACCCAAGATTGGCAGGTCATAGCAGAGAGGTTAGACAAATTGCAGTCTGCTGGAGAAGGAACTGGCAGCCCAATGCCAAGAAAACCTAATGGATGGGCACAACCAGAGATATAACGATATATGTTACTGGCGTGCTGCTGTACATAGGGTCACGGAGAGTCAGACATGACTGAACAACACAACAAAAACAATAGCAAGTTATTTGAATTTACCGTTTTTGTTAAATAAAATTACATTGAAGTTGCAGATTTTAACTGTCAATTAGCTTTTTTATTCAATCACATTTTTTTAGAATGAAGTCCTAGAACGGAGTAAACATATTTTAATGTATAATTCTCTTCGGTGTCTCGTCTCCTCCAGCCAGTTTGAAGGCAAGGGGCTGTTTAAGTCATACTCGTAAGTTGTACTCTGTGCACTGCGATGCATTTAATTTTATGTCCAATGAAGTTTAATTAAATACGGGCTATACATTGGACTAGCAGTTTTTCTCTACAGTAAATCATTTCTGAAATATTTAGAATTGATTGTGCAGTGTATTGTACTATTCTATCAGGGGCCACATCAAATACATATACAGGCATAATCCAGGGACCTTCCATATGACTATAATATACCTAATTTGCAATAAACAGCCCATTGCAGTTATATGTATAGTTCTGGTTTATAACTGATATTAATATTAATGTAAAGTCTTTAGATGCCAGAAAGTAACCAGATAAATCTCTGTACCAGCAATTAAAGTCCTGGATGTCAGGCAGAGACGTTACATGACGTCAGCAGACAGAGAGGTGCCCGGCGAGCCTCCAGATAAATAGGCCCCAGTTACTGCAGAAATGGAAGTGCAAATAATGATTATTTACAACTGGTTGTTTAAAAAAAATGAAAGTTCCTTCTCAAAATCAACTGCCTGAAAACTGAAGAAATTTTACAAACTTTAGGGTAAGTTTATTAAAGTTTATTTGTTTTTTGTTTCATGCAAAGATCTGTTTTAATACACTCCTGATTCTCCTCTATGAGATGCATTCATAATCCATGAATCTTCCCGAAGCCTTTAAGTTGCTGAGCCCACCTTATACCATCTTTTGTGCACCTCCATCCACACAACTTTGCAGCCATAACTCCTAGACTAAATATCTACCCTCCTTATACTTTTGCTGTATGTTCTTCCTTCTCCACCTCCTTTGTTATCCATATGTTATTGTCTCTCCTCCTATAGTGAATCTGATTGGATGGCTCCCACTCTTGTCTTTTTAGGATAATTTCCAGTCCCCCACTTGAAGTATTCACAACACCCTAAAAGGCACCAGTATGAACCATCCATCTGGTTTTTAACCTATACTAGGATAATGGGCTCCCTGGTGGTCCAGTGGTTAGGATTCAGTGTTTTCACCACTGTGACCTGGGTTCAAATCCAGTCAGGAAACCAACAGGCACACCACCCTGAAGCCAAGCAGTATTTGGGCTGGTCAGTACTTGGGTGGGAGACCACCTAGAAATACCAGGGGCTGCATGCTTTGGCCCCCTGGAGAAGAGGCTGGCGACTTAAGTGGATCAGCATGACCATAGACATAAAGATGTCCTGGTTTGTTACAGTCCATGAGGCAACGGACAGTGAGAAACAACTGAAAGACGCAAAAAGAAAAAAAATACTACGATAACAGCTCGTTACCTGGTTGGGGGACGGCATTCAGCATTCAGTCTGTGAGATGTCTTTAGCGGGGCGAGTGGAGGTGGACATCAGACAGGACAGTGCCTTTGGTGAAAGTGATCTCTTCCATCTCAGACCTCCTTCCAAGCAGCTCATGTTTATGTACCAATGGAGCTGTGTTTGAAAATGGGTAAAAAGGAGGAAGTGGTCCAGTGGTTAGGATTTGTTGCTTTCACAGCTGTAACCTGGGTTTGATTCCAGTCATGGAACCAAGAGGTCACACCACCCTGAAGCCATGCAGGGTTGGGCCTTGTATGGGAAACCACCTAAGAATACCAGGAGCTGTATGCTGTGGCACACTGGAGAAGGAACTGGCAACCCACTCCAGTACCTCTGCCATGAGTACCAAGTGTATCAGCATGGTGTGTTGCAGTCCATGAGGTCACGAAAAGCCGGACACAACTGAATGACAGAAACAAAAAGGAGGAAATGTCTATAATTAGGAATATCAAACATATTTATAATATGGAAGAATATATTGATTAATTGGATGTGAATTCTAAGACATAAGTAATATTAAAAGTTCAAGGCTATATCTACCTATATATATATATATATATATATATATATATATATATATATATATATATATATATATATATATACATACATATCTAACAACATTAGCTGCTATGTAAGCAATGAACATAAATTATTCCTGAGAAGAGATTTTGTTAGAGATGTGGCTATACATGCTAAGGCATACATATAAGTATATTGTGGGACAATTAAAGGACATTAAAGATGTAATAAAAATATGTAATAAATGATTGGTTCTTTTTCTTTTTCTCCATCATTAGAAGTGATATCTTGAACAGCTGTAGCTGAAAGGTACTCTCACACTAGAAGGCCTTCACCTTACCCATGTCACAAACGGTGACATGCTGTCTGTTTAAGCAGCATGAGACACTGTTGGTGTAAAGCCTCTCCCTTGTGGGTATGACTTTACTTTCACAGATGGCAGCACCCGTGACAGAGAGCAGCAAGAAAGAGGATGATCCAGAAGGTAAAAAATATTGGTCTTCAAATGCTTGTAGTGTAATATTTACAGATATTATAAATAATGAAGTATAAATGTAAAAAAGATGAATACATTAGAGGCTGTATATTATTTTACCTTCTAAAAAGTGATGCTCTTAAAAAAGTGCAATTTAAACATTTTGACCACAGTGGACCTTTAATGAGAGTAATTTAGTCTTTTACAGCCCAGAATTATCACGCTTTGTTGTTGGGCAGGAGGCATTAAATGCACATCTAATCCATTTAAATTGCACACATAGAAATAGCATCTTCCATAAATATTTTAATGTTTGTAGATGTTAATAATTTAATTTATATTCAATGTGGAGACAGCTAATGCTTCCATTAATATAAATGCATCTATTAATTGGGAGATGCAGAGCTGCTTCGAATCAGTGCAAAATTATACTGTATAAATATTACATGCTAATATAATGAATATGAGCTGAAATTATTCTTATAAGCTCAGAAGCAATTTAATTTGTTCTATAATCAAGGATGATGTTTATATCAAAATAAACAAATAAATACTAGAGACATTTTTAGGGTATGCATAATTCAAATGTGACTATATTACCATTTATTGAATAATGAATATTAAAAATCCATTACAAATGTTTTATATACATGTATATATATATATATATATATATATATATATATATATATATATATATGCATAAAAGTATTTCTTTTTGTTGGTTAGTCTTTTATGTGCTTAATTGTATTAAGTGCGATGAAGCTCTGTTTTTATTGGCTAAAATCAAACAAATAGTTGTGTACACTGAAGTAGGCAGGTCAAAACAGGGGCTATTTTTTTAAGCAGTAAAAACAGAGCTTATTAGCACTTCTTAATAAAATAAAGGTAAATCTCTCTCTCTCTCTCTCTCTCTCTCTCTCTCTCTCTCTCTATATATATATATATATATATATATATATATATAAGTATATATATATATATATATATATATATACTTATATATCTTATATTATATACTTAATACAATTTATATTATATACACACAAAAAAACAGTCTGTAGGGATTTGAACCCAGGACCTCCACAACCACAGACTGCGGACTTACTGTACTATCTAATCAGTTGCCATATCAGCTGCTACAAGATAATTAAGCATAATTAATTAATATAAATACAGTTGTGCCAATCACTTAGTCAACTGCCTGATTCAAAGCATCTACAACTGATTCTTATTAACATTCATTACATCCTGTGCTGTACAGAGCTCATTACTCATTCAGTCAGCGTCAACATACTGAAGTAGCCTGACCAGATCATAACTCCATAAATTCAGAATCTTTTTTAAACATGTATGTGCCTTTCTCTAGGTCAGATAAACTGCAATCAGTCCATGAGCAGCCTGCCATACTCCAGGAACAGTCTTAAATCAGGTCTGTTTAGGTGCAGCTAATTAACTGAGCAGAGAGGTTAACTGCAACATGTTGCAGATACTTAACTTTTATTATTATTTTATTTAAAATAATATTTAATAAAATCAAGAACATTTGCAAGTTACAAGAGGTTTGAGAGAAAGGAAATCCCAAATGTTAATGTTTGGATCCTCGATAAGGATAGAGAGGGGTCTAACTGCAAGATAACATTTTTAAATTGGTAATTACAGAGACATAAAAGCAGACTGTAATCCTAATTAATATATCAAGCAGCTAATTCATATATAAAAGCCTCTTATTTGCATAAAAGTACAGCAACAACAATATGGATTTTACCATTTACCTGATTCACTTTAGAAAAAAAAACAAAAAAACATACATTCATGTATTTATGCTTTATAAGACTAATCTATGAAACAACTTGATTTTTGGTGCCAAAGTCACTTTAAATTCAGTTGAAAAAAGGATTATATCTCCAGATGACCTATGTCTACAAGCAGTTATTGAGTGCACCTAGTCAATAAAAGAGCTGGGTTAATTTTAAATGAGCTCAAATGTGTTGCATTGCTAATTGCATCATCAATATTCTAGCTACAATAATTGCAAACATCATTGGAACTAACAGGAAATGCACAGGACAGACTGTGGGGTGTAGGTCTCAAGACCATCAAGTATGACTAATACAGGAGCAAGCCCCCCAGAGCACTTAAACTTTTAGATCAACTTATTGTGCTCTGAGAAAATCCTTTGAAAAAAGAAAGTACTCTGTGCCACATCCAATGAAAAAAGAGAGGCATTTATATTTTTGCAGTTTTACACACAAGTTTAGATCAGACTTATGACATTCTATACATTTTATTCAATGTTATATTCTCAAACCTTAAAGTGGATTAAACAAATATTTAATCAATACTGACAGCAGGGATCTAAGTTTTAGGGTACTCTGCCGCACATAACCCCCAGCAGGGTGCATCGAAACAAGAGGCGCTAAGTGAAGTTTGCTTTACAGCAGAAATGTCGTGTATACTGATTGATGTCCATATGAATGAATAATCAATACGAGCAGAAATATTATATACTAGTAACTTGCCCATCATAAATGACAGCATTATATGTTATGTTCACTTATCTGTTCTGTCTCTCTCTCTCTGTGCCCTCTCTCTCTGTGTCCTCTCTGTGCACTATGTGTGCTCTCTTTCTCTTGCTCAGTCGCAGGACCGGGCTAGGTTACTGGCTGGATTTGAACTTGGGGTAGGTAGAAGACTTCTCTGAGAGATCTGCAGATCTGACAAACAGCAATTGAAACACTTTATTTCAATAGACAAAGGATGTGGTGTTAATTGCTTTGCAAGTGATAGCCATTTTATCCTTTGTCTAGTGGTTAACCACAAATTAAGAAATACTTAACATTAGTCATTGGTCCTGACCTCCCATTCTTATTCGAATTGTTAGAAATTGATAAGTCCTGGTTGGCCGCTAAAAGTGAATACACCCCAGAGATCCTTGACTCCCCTAAGCCCACCCAAGAGGAGAGTGGCTAGGGAGCTAGTATATTGAACCGACAGTTCCTCTAAGCACACTGTACCCTGAGAATATTCTTTCCCCACTTACTGGGTCGGCTAACCAGTCTACCACTCCCAGTTAGTCTCCCTGAATAGTGGGAGACGTCCTCCCCAAGACACCTAAGTCTGTTCACCTGATTCAAAGTTTACCCACTTAGGTTGGAACCCAACCCCTCACCAAGACACTCTGGCTCTACGGCTCACAATATACCAATCAACCCCTGCTGTGCCCAGATCCCGTCTGGAGGTAGCTTACAGCTGGGCCCATAGACTTTTCAACACTTGGCTGTGGAAGTAGAAAGGCTGGTGCTGGGCCCTTGATGGAAGTGCTGATCCACATGGGGAAATTAAAGGCCCAAAAGGTGTTAGATTGTAATTGTTTGGGGCTTTTACTCTTTGATGTGTGGCATGTAAAAAGGGTGAACTGACCAATAAAAATGATGCTCTGTTTGGGACACGTATGCATAATGTGTTTCATTTAGAGGAAAGGTCATCATTATTTTTTTCTCTCCTTAAAAATGAATTTCTGCAGCTTCTCCTAAGACTCTGCAACTAAGAATCAGCAACTTATCCTAGCATCCGGTCAAGCTGGCCTGTGTGTGGGGATATTGAACCTATACAACCTGTGGGTAGGATTGGTCACCCTGGCCTTTTCAAGCCCAACGAAGAACGGATTGTGACTATATATATATATATATATATATATATATATATATATATATCAAGCGGAGGTTTCCATCTCATGTTAGTATTGCTTGAGACTTGATAAAGAGAGGTTGAATGTCTCGAAAGCTCTTCATTATAAATAAGACGTTTGTCCAATACAAAAGGTATCAAATTATATTACAATACTCATTATTAATTTATTAATCTATATATATAAATAAATAAATATATATATATATATATATATATATATATATATATAGATTAATATTTACTAAATTATTAGATTACTGGACATTCACGGCTGCTTCACTCTTCAATATATATATATATATTTACACATGATGTATGAGTGCCAGGCAACAGCTGAATTATTTACATAGTTACATAGCAATTGAGGATTAAAAAATACTTTTAGCCCATCAAGTTCAACCTTTTAAGATCTCCTCTGATCTCCAATTATGATAAATTATGTTATACTGTTGGAGCTTAGAAACCAATTAAGGCCCTCGTTGTTAGAACAACAAAAGTCACAGTTATAAAATTATTAAATTGAATTATTATTTAGTGCCTTCAGTAAAGAATAATTGCATTAAATAATTAAGAAATGAAAGGCTGTTTTTTTCTCTTTTATTTTCTAAAAGCATTTGCCCAGTTTCAAGTACAGTTCTTCAAATGAGCACATTGCAAATGCAGGACCACAGCTGTCATTATAAGTGCATTATGCATAAGACACATGCACACACAAGCTCACGTGCTAGTTAATTTTAGCATCTGTAAAATAAGATATTTTATGCTGTTGAATCAGATTGCAATATGAATAAAGAAACAAAATACAAATAAATATAATTTAATATTTTTTAATGCACATTCATCAATAACAAAAAAATATTCCCAGGTGCATGTATGTATGTGCGTTATAGGTACAGTGGACTCTCAGTAAACCAGAACTCAAGCAACCAGAAATAAAAATTGAATACTGTACTTTAAATAAAAATTACCTTTGACAGGGCTCAACAAACACCAGGAGCCAGGTTGTGATGCCACAAAATGCTTACAGGCACCTAGATTTCATCCACTGTATGTCTCTGCAATTCAATGTTACCTGGAAGCAAACAGGCATGAGTGACTGAGCCAGGGCAGTGTTGGCATTACATTCCCCGGGCATGAGTGACTGAGCCAGGGCAGTGTTGGTGATACATTCCCTGGGCATGAGTGACTGAGCCTGGGCAATATTGGGGTTACATTCCCTGGGCGTGAGTGACTGAGCCTGGGCAATTTTGGGGTTACATTCCCGGGCATGAGTGACTGAGCCAGGGCAGTGTTGGGGTTACATTCCCCGGGCATGAGTGACTGAGCCAGGGCAGTGTTGGCATTACATTCCCCGGGCAAGAGTGACTGAGCCAGGGCAGTATTGGCATTACATTCCCTGAGCATGAGTGACTGAGCCAGTGCAGTGTTGGCGTTACATTCCCTGTGCCTGAGTGACTGAGCCAGTGCAGTGTTGGTGTTACATTCCCGGGGCATTAGTGAATGAGCCAGGGCAGTGTTGGCATTACATGCCCCGGGCATGAGTGACTGAGCCAGGGCAGTGTTGGTGATACATTCCCTGGGCATGAGTGACTGAGCCTGGGCAATATTGGGGTTACATTCCCTGGGCGTGAGTGACTGAGCCTGGGCAATTTTGGGGTTACATTCCCGGGGCAGTGCTGGGGTTACCTTCCCCCGGGAATGAGTGACTGAGCCAGTGCAGTGCTAAATTCCTCAGGATCAGCACCGCACCCTCCATGAATAATGTTCTGTTCGTTCAATTGTGCAAGTCTCTACATCAGGTATTAGATAAGAGAAAACCTGAGTAATATATGTCAAGGTTGTAAATATACCCACTTATTTGGATTAAAAAAACAAGAATAAGTCATGGGATATTAAGTCCTGTATCCTTAGTGTGACAGATCCATCTATATGGACTGATATTGCTGGTTCGTCTGTTTTGCCTCCATCCATGGAATAATATATATGGATGTATATAATAGTATGGGGTAGTCATGTTGTACCCATTGCAACATACATATTGCAATATGAGAAGGGCACCCAGCTGGCCACAAAGGCTAATCACTTAAGTACACACACTTAAGTGATAACAGCCACGAACAATAAGGTCCTAACAGACAGAGAGGCGCCTTAACCCCATGAAATCTACAGGTTGTCCCACTCACAAAATCAAGGCAAAAGTTCAGGCCCAGAGAGATGATACTCTATCCACCACAAGAGGTAGAATGAGCAGTTAGCCACGCCTAGTTGATGGCTCCTGGGGGAGGGGACTCCTGGTTCCCACGCCTTAACTCTGTCTGTTGGGCCAGAGGTAATTAGGGGTTGACCAAAGGTAGTCACTGCCCCTATTGTGTATGTGAAGGGTTTAAAAATGTGTGTTGTTTCAATAAAAGAGAGTTCACTTTTGACCCTCAACACGGAGCGTGGTCTCGTTCTTGGGGGTGTCGTAATAACTGGTGGGAAGTGACGGAATGAACCTCATCGCCCAGAGAGACAACTATATCTAAGATTAATGGAAATACAATATCAAAGACTGAAAAGAGCTACCCTTAAAGACCTACTGGAACAAAGAGGCAGACAAGCCAGTAATCTCAGGAAAAGGGAGATTATTGCAATGCTAAACGAAATGGATGAAGGAACCAATGGGCCCAGCACAGCTGACAGAACCCCGAAGAGGCAAGCTTTGACCGGGCGGTAAGAATCAGACTGGCTCATTATGGTCCCAACCCGTCTCCAGAGATCATCAGCCGGGTCATGGATGCTGTGGATGCCAACCTGCGACGCCAAAGCGGTGCTGCAGCAGCTCCAGTTCTAGCATCCCCGGTGGAGAAAAGGAAGGTACAGTTTGCAGCTTTTAAATCCTTCCTGGAAACAGAAGAGGAGATTGATGGGTACCTTGCTGATTTTGAGCGGCAATGTGCGCTACACAAGGTACCCGCAGAAGACTGGGTAACTATATTGTCCGGAAAGCTATCCGGCCGGGCCAGTGATGCTTTTCGGGCCATTCCTGATGAGGAGATCGGGGATTATGTGGCTGTAAAGGAAGCTTTGCTCTCCAGGTATGCCGTTACACCGGAGGCATACCGGAGGCGGTTCAGAGACACTGCCAAACTAACTGGGGATTCCTACGTCGAATGGGCATGTAAAGTACACCGCACAGCCGCTCACTGGATGGCGGGGTGTCAAGCCGTATCCGGGGAAGAGGTGCTGCAGATGTTCCTGCTGGAACATTGTTTTGAGAAATTATCCCCAGGCGTCAGAGAGTGGGTAAGGGACCGCAAACCCTCCACCCTGCATGAAGCGGCCCGCCTGGCAGATGAGTACACGGATGCCCGTAAACCGGACAGTGCTATTGTTAAGACTCCTGCCAGAGTGGAGTACCAACCAGCAGCACCCCCTCCAGCTAATCACTACCCTCAGCCGCCCCGGTTTAATTCACGTGACTACTCACAGCCCATCCGGTGTTTTGGGTGCAAGCAGCTGGGGCACAAGCGGCCTAAGTGCCCGCTGAATAACGCTAACCAGGCCCAGTCTTGGTGACCCACCAGCGGATACCAGCGCAACCATCCGCCTGCTGCCCACTGCGTAGAAGTGGAGGAATGTTGGGGCGTCCTGCACGAGGCAGACCCCGTCCAAGCTGCCCACCGGGATAACCGACAACAACACCGGCAACTCGTCAAAGTAAACGGGAAGGAGGTCAGTGGTCAGCGGGATACCGGTGCAACCATGACATTGCTCCAAAAGCACTTGGTGTCTGAGAAGCAACACACTGGAGATTCTGTGGCTGTGAGAGTAGCCGGAGGCGCTGTGTTCCGCCTACCCGTGGCCCGGATACATTTGGATTGGGAAATGGGCGCTAGACATGTGAATGTGGGAGTCATGAGGGATTTACCAGCTGACGTCCTCCTTGGAAATGACCTGGCCCCTCTTGTCTCCGCATACGCTCCCATGGGTCCTGCCGAAGTTAATGCGGTGACGACCCGGGCCCAGACCCGTGCCGCCGAGACCGTCCCACATGCTGCTGAGACCCAGGTAAGACTCTCTACCCCGACTTGCACCTTAGATCAGGCCCCCTTAGGCTGGGATACCCCAGAGACGTACGGGAGGGAACCCCGGGAGGACCCGACCCTGGAGAAGTATAGGGCTAGGGCAGAGGCTGGAGAAGGGGGAGTAGATGGGGAGCGTTACGAGTGGGTGGGGGACAGGCTGTATAGGATCCCTAAACCTTCCCAGAAACAAAATACCCCTCCACAGAACCGGCAGCTGGTGGTGCCTGCAAAATACCGACAGGAGATTCTGCGGATTGGGCATGATGTGCCGTTAGCTGGACATCTAGGCTCCCGCCGCACAGCTCATAGGATCACTCAAAATTTCTTTTGGCCCAATTTTAACCGAGATGTGCGGGTATACTGTAGCACTTGTGACACATGTCAACGGGTAAGTAAACGGGGGGATCACCCAAAAGCTAGGCTTATGTCTATGCCTATCATTGGGGAACCCTTTTCCCACATTGCCGTTGACATTGTGGGTCCACTGGCCAGGGCTAGTCCATCAGGTAAGAGATATATTCTCACCGTGGTGGACTATGCCACTCGTTCCCCAGAGGCAGTAGCGCTTTCTAATATTGAGGCAGAGACAGTAGCTGATGCCCTGGTTAAGATTTTTACTAGGGTAGGGTTCCCTCAGGAGATTCTCTCCGACCAGGGACCTCAGTTTACCGCTGTGCTCACCCAGCAGCTGTGGAAGGTGTGTGGCATTAAACCGCTGCGTAGCTCACCATATCACCCCCAGACTAACGGTCTCTGCGAGCGATTTAATGGCACCCTCAAGCAGATGTTGAGGAGCTTTACTGACACTTGCAGAGACTGGGAGCGATTCCTACCTCATCTGCTATTTGCATACAGAGAGGTGCCTCAGGAATCTACTGGGTTCTCCCCCTTTGAGCTCCTCTATGGGAGAAGGGTCCGAGGACCCCTAGATCTCATTAGGGGACACTGGGAGGGAGAGACAGAGCAGGAAGGAATTCCCATTGTGCCATATGTTCTGGAACTCCGGGACCGCATGGAGAAACTGTCCCTAATAGTAAGGGGGAATCTCCAGGCGGCCCAGGGGAGACAGAAGAGATGGTACGATCGGGGTGCCAGACAGCGGGTCTTCCAGGTGGGGCAAAAGGTTTTAGTGCTCAAGCCTGTGAAGACTAACAAGATGCAAGCATCTTGGCAGGGCCCGTATAAGATAGTAGCTCAGGTATGTGATACTACCTACCTTATAGCCAGCTGTGCGGATGAAAGAATTCAGCGATCCTTTCATGTGAATATGCTGAAGGAGTATCAGGAGAGACCAGAAGATGTCGCTGCAGTGTGTGCCCCGGCTGCAGACGACCCAGAGAATTTACCCCTGCCTGACTTATTAGAGAAGGACCCTCAGACTGACCTCACTAGTCTTGTACAGCTAGGGGATCGGTTAAGCCCCACAGAGAAGGTACAGGCCAAACAGCTTCTGTGGGAGAAGCAGGCAACGTTCTCCCAAGAGCCAGGCTACACTACCCTAGCTGTACATAAGGTAGAGACTCCCGGACAGACTCCCTTACGACAGCCACCTTACCGTATCCCTGAAGCAGTCCGGGAAGGAATGCGGAAGGAGATACAGGAGATGACTCGGCTTGGAGTCATCGAACCTTCGGACAGCCCTTGGGCCTCGCCTGTAGTCCTAATGCCTAAGAAAGATGGGACCACCCGGTTCTGTGTGGACTACAGGCGGCTAAACGAGAGGACCACCACTGACGCTTACCCGATGTCCCGGGTAGACGAGTTATTAGACCGTATTGCCAGGGGACGCTATCTGACCACCATAGACCTGTGTAAGGGCTACTGGCAGATTCCCCTGGTCGAGGATGCTATCCCTAAGTCGGCTTTCGTCACCCTATTTGGCCTATACCAATTTAAGATCATGCCATTTGGGATGAAGAATGCTCCGGCTACCTTCCAGCGTATGGTGGATAGACTTCTCGATGGCTTCCAGGAATTTGCTTGTGCATACCTGGATGACATTGCGGTCTACAGTGAGTCCTGGGAAGAACACCTGGTACATGTAGGGATGGTTCTGGACAAGATTCGGGCCGCGGGCCTGACCTTGAAAAGAGACAAGTGCTATCTAGGCATGGCTGAGGTACAGTACCTGGGTCACCGAGTGGGATGTGGGAACCAGAGACCAGAGCCAGCCAAGGTAGAGGCAGTGGCTAACTGGCCCACACCTCTCACGAAGACCCAGGTGCTAGCCTTCTTGGGGACAGCAGGGTACTACCGACGTTTTGTCCCGGACTACAGTACTATTGCCAAGCCCTTGACTGACCTGATGAAAAATAATTTACCTAAGCAGGTCCTGTGGTCTCCAGCTTGTGAAGCCGCGTTTCAGGCACTGAAGCAGGCTCTTGTGAATGCCCCTGTCTTGGCTGCTCCGGTCCCTAACAAACGTTTCCTTGTTCATACAGATGCTTCCATGTATGGACTGGGGGCTGTGCTGAGCCAGGTCGGGGAAGATGGAGGAGAGCACCCTGTCGCATATCTCAGCAGAAAGTTATTACCTCGGGAAGTGAGCTATGCGGCAGTAGAGAAGGAGTGTTTAGCCCTGGTCTGGGCCTTGAAGAAGTTGAGCCCCTACTTATACGGACAGGAATTTTCACTTATAACGGACCACAATCCCCTTGTCTGGCTCAACCGGGTCTCAGGAGACAATGGTAGACTGCTGCGGTGGAGTTTAGCCCTACAACCTTATAACTTCACCATCAGCTACCGACCCGGTAAGCAGAACAGGAATGCTGATGGATTGTCCCGGCAAATTGACATCCCTACCACCTCCTAGTCCGGTCATCCCCAAGTTGACCCGCCGAAGGGTTAAGCCGGGTCTGCCGGAGTGTCCCACATGGAGGGAGCCGTGTGACAGATCCATCTATGTGGACTGATATTGCTGGTTCGTCTGTTTTGCCTCCGTCCATGGAATAATATATATGGATGTATATAATAGTATGGGGTAGTCATGTTGTACCCATTGCAACATACATATTGCAATATGAGAAGGGCACCCAGCTGGCCACAAAGGCTAATCACTTAAGTACACACACTTAAGTGATAGCAGCCACGAACAATGAGGTCCTAACAGACAGAGAGGCGCCTTAACCCCATGAAATCTACAGGTTGTCCCACTCACAAAATCAAGGCAAAAGTTCAGGCCCAGAGAGATGATACTCTATCCACCACAAGAGGTAGAATGAGCAGTTAGCCACGCCTAGTGGGCGGCTCCTGGGGGAGGGGACTCCTGGTTCCCACGCCTTAACTCTGTCTGTTGGGCCAGAGGTAATTAGGGGTTGACCAAAGGTAGTCACTGCCCCTATTGTGTATGTGAAGGGTTTAAAAATGTGTGTTGTTTCAATAAAAGAGAGTTCACTTTTGACCCTCAACACAGAGCGTGGTCTCGTTCTTGGGGGTGTCGTAATACTTAGTATTGAAGAATGTGATCATCGTCATTTAAAATATTTTCCCCTCCTGGGTGTGTTTGAAATTCCCTCTGAGTTTTGAATGGAGTGATCATTCTCGGTAAAATGCTTCCCAACTGGGGTGCAGTAGTTGTCTTCATTCTGCTTTTTGATGAAATGTCTGTGCAGATTCATCCTTAGATGCAGTTTTCAACTGTTTTCCCCAATGTAACAGCCCCTTTCACATACAGCACATTGTACTATGTTAACCACATTGGAGGATGTGCATGAATATGACCCTCTGTTGTTAAAGATCCTGTTGTTATGTGTGGCTGTATCATCATTACAAATGTGCTGACATAGTTTCTCTGTTGGGCTGTTTATTGGCAAATATTCTGCTGATCAATGTTTGTCTTAGGTTTGATAGCGTAGTTTCTTTAGTTTTGTAACAGGTGTTCACCGGGTGTTTTTATGGCCCAGGTTATCAAAGGCTAATTTGTTTGTAAAAGCCTTTGATAAATCTGGTGAAATGTGAAACAGGGATAATAACATATATCCATCAGGTTTTTCTTACTGCATATTAGTGACCATACTACCATACCACTTTTCAATAGATCAGGTGTTTTTTTACATGTTTAATGGAGCTTTCTAGTGGTGTGTATTGGTTGGACACTATATACTCACCTTTTGGAGGTGAACATATGAGGCTTAAACTGTTCCATTGTTTTTAGCAGTATGAATGTACATATGTTTAAAAATATATATTTTTCTTAGTTGTTTCTGGACAATGGAGTGTCATATGTGATTGGTACCTAGTTGGCCTGATGATTGTGTATTTATAGGGCTACTGATAGTTGGAGGGGCACACCATAGCCTCTGAGTTAGGAGGTCTCTGTTTTTAGGCATATGATCCTGTATCCCCCTTTTTTTATTATAGAGGGCACTATTAGGGTTATCAGTGAGTTTGGGGACATCTTCTTGGCTCTTCAGTGAGAAAGTTTTGTTTCAGACAATTGGGCAGATTATTGCAAGAAGTTTAATAGTTATCCACATTGTATTATAACATAACCGTTATAATTATTCTTAGCTGGTCTGGTTTGGATCATCTAAGAACTGTATGAGTCCAATACTTCCACTTATATCTGATTCAAATAGGGGAGAGTTATATAGCCTCGCACAGAAGCAGCTATTATTGTTAATTCAGCGTTATTTAGATTTTTAATAAATTGTAAATAAAGTTCCTAATTTTTATCTAGGTTGAAGAACAATTTGGTGTTAAGCACTGGAACCCCAGCAATTATCCCTGACATTATAAAGTATATATATATTTTTTTATTTGTATTTATTTATTTATTTTCAAACTCTTTGGAAATGGTTAGGGATCCTGATACAAACCTGTTGTTATCAGATGTGACTGCTAGGAGGGGGCAGGTCCTGTGCACATGTCTAGTTGCATTATCTCTCGTGTTTTTACACACAGCTTGCTTGTAAAAGCTTCAGATCACTCAATGTAAAAATGTCTTTTTATATTTTGTATTCTGATTACACACTCCTGCTCCCAACCTCTGGCAGGTTTCTATTTCACAGGAATATTGCCATGGGCAGATAACTAACAGTTTCTATCCCAGTGTAGCAGATGGAAATGAGATCATGTTTGACAGATTTTCAAATCATCCAGTTGTGTTTACATGACTCGGACAATTTAAAGTGGCAGTGAAAATACATTAAAAAATAACATATTTAAAAGGCATTGTATTACAGTTTTAAACCATTTTAAATGTTACTTCTTTCTTACAGTTTTTTTTTAATCTGCTACCAATCTCTTCCCTGGCTTCCTTTATTCTCTAGAATTAAGTTCAAAATCCTGATATCATTAACAAAGCTCTCAACAACACTGCACCCTTTAACATATCAGGTCTAATATCCAGATAATCTCCTAATTAAGGTTGTTGATGGAGAATAGGGGGTACTTTTGCTGTTGCTCACTGAAGGTTTAATAAAAACTCTCTTTTGCAGAGGAACTAGACACATTTAGGATTTGACCACCGGCTTCCTGTTACCTATGTTCCGAGAATATCCTGTGATCTGACTTGCTAGGCTAGCCACAAACTGTTTCTGCTGTAATTGCAACTTCCTCTGCCTACCTATGCCTTCTTGCTGTCGGGTATATAAGTTTTTGCCGTCCTGCAAAAAAATGAGCTTGTACTGAGACTGTAACGGAGTTGGAACACGAATCCAATATCTCTGCTGGTATACAGTAAAATATCCAAGAAGCACTACAGTCTCACCATCCCCAACCTCCCATATTGGAGGACACTCAATTTGGAGTCAAATAATACTGTCTTTATTTTGTTGTGCAGAAATATATATACACATCTCTTCCCACAGTCAATACACATCCCCCATAGTTGGCCACACAATACACATAGAGGGACAATAGGTGGGTCACACCTCCCTGAGGCTACCTGGCTACTTTGATACAATCAGACATTGATCAGATTATACTTCTTTGTTCTATGTCTCATAATGAAAACACTTTATACAATAGACTTCCTTATCTTATGAGGAGTCTCTGTAATAGGATTATCTATTAGCCTAGTAGCTGTAATATTCTGAGCCAATATATTCTGTAGAACATAAAACAACATATCTACAGTACAGCAATGTGATCATATTTTAACCATAACCATAAAACAGGGTAAAACAGTGATAGGTTCCGTTACAGAGACTTTTGTGTGTGTGTCATTTCCAGTACTAGTTCCCAGAGCTCTGTCCGAGGCCTGTGGTCCAAGCTGCCAACGCAGTAAATATAAGCCCCAACACTGACCTAGCTCGGGGACCCTCATGTTAGAAGGTATTTGTACTGAGATGCCTGTCATACAGTAGAGCAGCAATGTTCTCTAATATAATAATATTATAATAATAATAATAATAATATTGTTTTTATTATGAGATGTATTTATTTAATAAAGGAAGATAAATTAGGATGTTTAACTACTAATGTGCAGTTAAAATAATGGCTGGCTATGGGAGATTGAGAATACTGGTGGTCATTGGTGGCTGCTTGTTACTATTTACTGGGCCCCAATATTACACCCTGTCCTCTCTGCCCATTGTATGTATCTCTACCTGCCAACACCTCCTCATACTCTCATCTCCAATACTTTTCTCACGCTGCCAACACTCACTGCTCAGGGACCACTTACTATCTGAAAATCCATCTAAATAGTGAAGCCACCAGCTCGGATCTTGCAGCCACACTGGACCACCAACAAGAAACCCCCTTCCCATTTTGTCTCTAATAGCTCTAACCAAAGTAGACCTTCAATTATGTGGCTTCTGTAGGATCTTCCACAGTTAAGTATTACTTAGAAAAAGTGATGAAACTTAAAAAAACTAATTAAATTTTGATAACCATTTCAAAGAGACTAAATATTCATAAAATCAGATATAATATCTTTTCTTTTTGCTGATAAAAAGATAATAAATAATTGAATAAATCACATAAAAAATGAGTACATCAGTTTAGTTGTCAGATGTGGGACCTTTTCTGTGCCCCTTTGGAATACTGGTATAAACAGTTACCCAGTCTTGTGTTTCTGTCTAGAGCCTTGAGGCTGATGCCTAGGGCAGCACATTTTAGGGGACAGCAGACTGGCTGAATATACACTGTATTACATTGAATATGTTTGTATATTCTCAGGAATGTCTATATGAAGTGATATTTGTTTCTGTGAGTGTACGTAACACTGTCTGATATACATATAAATACTTAAACACATATAAACTTACGATTTGAGATATAAACGGAGGAAAATAGTTGATACAAGAGGAAGTGCACAAGTCTGAATGACCCAGGGCAGCATAAAACCTAAATACACCCATAACCATATAGTTACCCGTATGTAGTGAGACAATATCCTTTTCTAGCAGTAATCAAAATACTCAGATTGAGCCATTTGTAATATGCCGAATTCATTCAAGAATCATGCCTCATTCATTATAATCTTTTCCTCTGAGTGCAAATAAATTCAAATTTCTATTAAAAGTCACTCCAAGCAAATGAGAAGCCTCGATTTGTATCTCAGTTCAGTTCCCCTGTGTGAGCTCAGATGTAGGATCTCACTAATATGAAATTTCATCAATGACCATGAGAAATATCCATGTACATAATTCATAAAAAGACCAATTTGCCTCCAGGCCTTTCAGGATCATAATTTAAAAATTATTTGTTTTATTCATTTTTAGTTTCAAGCAATGCATTCAACAGTTGATTTTTAATCTATGTTTTTTTTTATATATAAAGAGACAGTCACATAGTACACTGTTCAAACAGCTAAATAGCTAAAATGCTACTAACAATTAATTTTGTTATACTACGCCATCAGAAATGCATAGACTTTATATTTCTATACTGGAAGTGACCGCCAGTTGCGAGTTGTTTCTCAAACAATTATTTTCATTTTCAGGGAATAAAAGCTAAAATTGTAAATGATCATAGGAATGCTGTAGGAGTTGAATCCCACTATTTACTCTATAATCTCCGTTATTATGTTTTAAAGCATTAGTAGCTAATTTAATAAATTGTGGAATGAAACTGGCCATTCACTTTGACTTTGACAGTAGTCTTGAGTCTTCCTTTAACCTCATTTACATCTATTTTATAATTGTATTTTTAAAAAAGATTGACTTAACAAAATTACATGTTATTTCTCTATTATCATAAGTTTTAGACATTACTTTTTACCAGTGAAAACATTAGTTTCCCTAACAGGAGCTGATATGGAATTGGCAATTCAAAAAGTATTATATTGAGTGAAAATTTTATTTCAAATGGTATATTGTAGTTGTAGAACAGGTCATGGCCCTTTAAAAGTATGCATTGGCTTTTGTCAGCGGCGTAGGAACTGGGGGGCAAATCCCCCCAGATTAAATGAATAGAGGACACAAAAAGTAGCAAAGTTAAACTTCATCCTGCATTACCATATCTGTCCACTAAAGTGCTATGGAGCAGTATATCTTTCCCAAGAAAGCTTTGACTCATAATTTATATTATATTCCTGTCCAAAGAGTAGAGTTGAATTAACCCAACCAGATTTTTGTTGGGCTCTTATGCCCATGTCTCCAGCATTATGATACTTATCCTCATTTGCTATTTTGTGTCTTTCTTCATTTTCCTCTCCCTTTATCCCTATCACTTTATCTTCTCCACTTTTACAGTCCCCTTTTTTTCCTAACCTTCTGTCTGTTCAAATGCAATTTATTCTCATTTACCCTCAGATTTAATCCCTAATCTCTCCCTATTTAAAAACAAATTTGCCCCGCACAAAAGTAGGGGTTATAAACATTTTTTTGCTCTGGGCCAGCACCCCAGTACCAACTCATTTAGTGCCCCTCAACAAGACCCTCACCAAGCCTTTACCGTGAGTTTTCCTCCCTAAGACCCCTTGCCATAACAACACCCTCACCAAAACCCATACTGCTTCCCCCTAGACCCTTTAAATAGCTGTTCTACTTTCCTTACTTCTTTAAAAAAAAACACCCTTCTTAGCACCCATCTCCACGCAGCACCCAACCTATCTCAGCACCGACCTTTACAAAGCACCCATCCCTTTCTCCTTTACCACACAGAACTCATCTGCCCTGTACTTTGATGTCATGCAGCCTATTCTCTCTCACCTCTTCCCTGATACACATCCCCAGTGTGCGGAACTACGCCACACTGCCACATCTTGAAGCTTCAGGAGAATTAAAAAAACGTACAAATTGCTGCCATCCCTTCTAGAGGAGGGCCCTGATGCATTGCACCACCTGCACCACTGGTAGCTACGCCCCTGATTCTGATGCTGCTGTGGGGGAAGATTAGAAGTATCCTAAAACCATTAGTTTTTCAATGAATTTTTCAGCATTTTTTGAAAAGGAAATCACTTTTTTTCACATGGTTTTCTAATCTATCATATGGTACAAAACACATAAAGCAACCTCATTGTCCTTAAATGATTTTAGATGATTGACCATATCATTAATAGAGTACAATGTATGATGATGCTAGTGGTATCCGTTAATTATATATATATTTATATATATACATATATATATATATATATATATATACATATATATATATATATATATATATATATATATATATATATATAAAACATGTGGATATATACACATGTTTCCATCACATATATACTTGTGAGCATGTGGGTCGTTGCTAACGCTGCGGACCTCGCAAATTTTACGCACTTACGAGAAACAAATACGAGACGCAGGACTTAGAAAAAAAAACATTACGACCTCGCAAAAATATGAACTTACTGCCCGAAACCTGCGCACATGAAAACATTGAAAACACAATAAATACACACAACAAATACATAAAAAGCTTACCTACAGCAATTTAACTCCAAATAAAAGAGTTTAGACACCCGAAAATCCCCTAAGTGAGAGAAAAAATGGCCGCCGAAAAAAACGAAAACGAGGCTACAGGACTCTAAAGACGCAAAATACCACCAAACACCTACGGATTTTCCGAAAAAGACAGACGCAATCCAGGAACAAGGACGCCAAATCAGCCACAGCCGCGTACCACACATTAGGCACCATTTTACAACACTAACTTACACAATGCAGAAGTACACAGCTACCCTAACGGATTTCGCTCATGCACGCCCATTATTTACACTACACACTGCACACATTGCTGACACTTACACAGCAGCTCCACAGCCCTCAAAACACACATTCTATGCTACAGCAACATGAAAACAGATTGCCAGCTCTTTTGCACAATGCTTCCTGCATATATTACTTCAAAATAGGTAAAGTATATTGATGTATTATTTTATTAATTATTTCATTAGCGTTAGCAAAAAAAAAAACAATGCTCATAGCACACAAGCAACCAACAGGCTCGCAATGAGCGCCGAAGCATCTTGGAACACCAACAAAATTTACCGCCCTTACAATCTTATTACCGTCATTTTTTGACGGGCAAATCGCTAGTTATAAATATCAACTAAGCTGAAAATGCATTTAAAGAAGAAAGCGATGCCTTGTTAAACATATGAAAGGAAATGTGAACGTGTATAGATAAGGTCACCTGCAGATGGGCTGCTCTATAATAAGCCACAGTAATCAAATTCTGCAAAATGGTAAAATGAATCAAAACTTCACTGATAACATCACAGTGATTTGTGCCTGTCCTGGTACTGATAGCATGAAAACCAGACTGCTTGCTGATGCATTCGCTGCCTTATCTCAACAGCATTTTATTTTTATTAGGGCTGTGATAGCAGATTTATGCTTAGGCTTTCAAGAGAGCCACAGAGGCAATATCAAAGAGTCAAAGATGTATTCTCACAGAGCCAGGGATATATTATCACAGAGCCTGGGATATATTCTCCCAGAGCCAGGGATATGTTATCACAGAGCCAGGGATATATTATCACAGAGTCAGGGATATATTATCACAGAGTCAGGGATACATTATCACAGAGCCAGGGATATATTCTCCCAGAGCCAGGGATATATTCTCCCAGAGCCAGGGATATATTCTCCCAGAGTCAGGGATATATTATCACAGAGTCAGGGATACATTATCACAGAGCCAGGGATATATTCTCCCAGAGCCAGGGATATATTCTCCCAGAGCCAGGGATATATTATCACAGAGCCTGGGATATATTCTCCCAGAGCCAGGGATATGTTATCACAGAGTCAGGGATATAATATCACAAAGCCAGGTATATATTCTCCCAGAGCCAGGGATATATTCTCCCAGAGCCAGGGATATATTATCACAGAGTCAGGGATATATTATCACAGAGTCAGGGATATATTATCACAAAGCCAGGGATATATTCTCCCAGAGCCAGGATATATTATCACAGAGTCAGGGATATATTATCACAGAGTCAGGGATATATTATCACAAAGCCAGGGATATATTATCACAGAGCCAGGGATATATTCTCCCAGAGCCAGGGATATGTTATCACAGAGTCAGGGATATAATATCCCAGAGTCAGGGATATATTATCAAAGAGTCAGGGATAAATTATCACAAAGCCAGGGATATATTATCACAGAGTCAGGGATATATTATCACAAAGTCAGGGATAAATTATCACAGAGTCAGGGATATATTATCACAGAGTCAGGGATAAATTATCACAGAGTCAGGGATAAATTATCACAAAGCCAGTGATATATTATCACAGAGTCAGGGATATATTATCACAGAGTCAGGGATAACTTATAACAGAGCCAGGGATATAGTATCACACAGTAAGGGATATATTATCACAGAGTCAGGGATAAATTATCACAGAGTCAGGGATATATTTTCACAGAGTCAGGGATATATATTCATAGACTCAGGGATAAATTATCGCAGAGCCAGGGATATATTATCACAGAGTCAGGGATCAATTATCACAGAGCCAGGGATATATTATCACAGAGTCAGGGATAAATTATCACAGAGTCAGGGATATATTATCACAGAGTCAGGGATATATTATCACAAAGCCAGGGATATATTATCACAGAGTCAGGGATAAATTATTACAAAGCCAGAGATATATTATCACAGTCAGGGATAAATTATCACAAAGCCAGGGATATATTCTCCCAGAGCCAGGGATATATTATAACAGAGTCAGGGATAAATTATCACAGAGTCAGGGATATATTATCACAGAGTCAGGGATATATTATCACAAAGCCAGGGATATATTATCACAGAGCCAGGGATATATTCTCCCAGAGCCAGGGATATGTTATCACAGAGTCAGGGATATAATATCACAAAGCCAGGGATATATTCTCCCAGAGCCAGGGATATATTATCACAGAGTCAGGGATATATTATCACAGAGTCAGGGATATATTATCACAGAGTCAGGGATAAATTATCACAGAGTCAGGGATAAATGATCACAAAGTCAGGGATAAATTATCACAGAGCCAGAGATATATTTTCACAGAGCCAAACATGTATTTTCTTGTGAGAAAATATCCTCTTTTAAGTGACTCTTCTATAACCAACACTGAATCAAGGAATAAAACTAGAACGTCAATCATGTTTCTATAATTAAGGTTGGAAATAAATCCATACATCAAGAAAGTTATATGCAGTGGTCTGATCTCAATAATTGTACAACATAATATTGCTTCCTTAGCAGGTGGGGCGAAATTTGCATACACATATGCACAGGATTGGTTCTTAGGACTGATAACAAGAAATGGAGAAGACATAGTAAAGCAATTTCCAGCCTCCCGTCTTTGCCAGTCTCTGACTGTCATATAGAAACAACTTAGAAAATGTGCTCAACTGAGAAGTGAATCCACAATAGATGCTCTGTTTACTTCTATGCATGGATGTAGGGTATAAATGAGTGAATACAAATGACTGAATGGTGCAGTAATAAGATACAGTGGATAGTGAAGATACATTTTTTCTCCTCTACAAATATCAAAGAGACAAGGATACATTATCCAGAGATGTATTATCAGAGAGCCAAGTATGTAATACCACAGAGCCAAGGAAGTATTATAATAGAGCCAAGTATGCAATATCAGAGAGCCAAGGAAGTATTGTCACAGAGTCAATGAAGTATTGTCACAGTCAAGGATGTATGAGCACAGAGCCAAGAATGCATTATCACAGAGCCAAGTATGTAATACCACAGAGCCAAGGAAGTATTATAATAGAGCCAAGTATGCAATATCAGAGAGCCAAGGAAGTATTGTCACAGAGTCAAGGATGTATAAGCACAGAGCCAAGAATGCATTATCCCAGAGCCAGTGATGAAAGAGCCAGTATTATCAAAGAGCCAAGGATGCAATATCAATGAGCCAAGGAAGTATTATATTAGAGCCAAGGATGCATTACCAGACAGCCAAGGAAGTATTGTCACAGAGTCAAGGATGTATAAGCACAGAGCCAAGAATGCATTATCCCAGAGCCAGTGATGAAAGAGCCAGTATTATCAAAGAGCCAAGGATGCAATATCAATGAGCCAAGGAAGTATTATATTAGAGCCAAGTATGCAATATAAGAGAGCCAAGGAAGTATTGTCACAGAGTCAATGAAGTATTGTCACAGAGTCAAGGATGTATGAGCACAGAGCCAAGTATGCATTATCCCAGAGCCAGTGATGAAAGAGCCAGTATTATCAAAGAGCCAAGGATGCAATTTCATTGAGCCAAGGAAGTATTGTCACAGAGCCAAAGATGCATTATCAGAGAGCCAAGGAAGTATTGTCACAGAGCCAAAGATGCATTATCAGAGAGCCAAGGAAGTATTATCACAGAGCCAAGGATGCATTATCCATAGAGCAAAATAGACAGTTGCTGTACACCATGTGCCTTTTTTCTCACCTGCTTCCTTTTTTAGTTAAACTCCAAAACGTGCCTCTTGGGTGTCTTGCTGTGCTTCTATTCCTCATTAATGTCTCTTGGTCCTTATATCTGTTTCCATACTGTGTCTCTTTCCCTTTGTAATTAGCCCCCATGGATCAAGTCCTCCTTCTTCAGACCTCCCCCAAAATCCAATCTGTATCTCAGCCATTGGTGTTTGGGGTGGTGGGTGGATTGGATAAAACCCCCAGATTTGTTTTTTTCTGTTTATACCATGCAGGTCTTAGTTGTGTAGGGTCATTTATTTTAGCAGACAATTTTTGTTTCTGGGGCTTATATATTTGAGTATATCTACATATCACCAAACAATTCCTCAGTGAAAACTGTTCCTACCGCTACTAAGGATTCTGGGTAGAGACATGCAAATGAGGCTCAAAATGTTGCCTCTACTCAAATTAACATGGGAAAAAATTCAGTTTTATCTACGCTGCTCTCGGACATCCTTCAGAACATAGCCTTGGATTAGTGTACAGAGCCAGATCCCGCTCACAGGCAGCTGCTTCACCTATTATGGGCCTCATCAGCACGAGGATGGTTCTGCAACTGTGAAATGATGCTGGCGAGAGACTCAGCATAGACATGTTTGCTCATCATTAAACGGACATGGAGCAAAACAATTTCATTTAAAAGAGCAGGTTTTAAACATTACAAACATTGATTTTTGGGTAAAAAAATATCAGGTAAAATATGATCACTAAAACTAACAAGAACTGCAGGGGGCATATTTTAGTCTGTGGATCTGATTGGCTGGCAGATGGCAAGCCCCCCAAAGCAGTAAAATGCCTGAACATTGTTTTTATGCTCTGAGACTTGTATTTGAAAAAAGAAAACACACTGCAACACAATATCAATACCCTCTTTCTGATGCAACAAAGAAACTAAATATTTCTATGCCCTTTTAAAATAAAAGATCATTAGAATATATTGCTTTATTTTTAGCATGCACATTATTAGTCTGATAAGCACATCAGGACTAATTTATTTTGCCAGGACCCAATGTTTGGGTGTTTGTATGTTCAACATTTGTCTACTCACTTTAAAAGAAAATCCCACATTAACTTAAAGGACCACTGAAGTTTGATAAAATCTTCAAATGTTTAGGAGGTATATAACAAAATAACAACATTAGCATGTGTGTAAGACAGGAATATAAAACATCAGATAAATTATTATATTTATATGATTGTATTTTAGGTCATTTTAGACTGCTAGTTGTCTGTAGTTTGAGGGGTGGGTTATCCTGTGGGTTCTATTATCAAGGGGCTATTTGAAGATAACTTTTGTGAAGAGCTTTAAATTCAGATCTTATCTTCATCCACAGTTCCTCCCGCCTCTCCCTGGATTGTAATCCCTTAGCACACATTAGGTCCATTATAATTAAAGCAAAACTGAATACAATATTAAAAAAATACTGTAATAATGTATTTATAAATATATAATCACATTTTGGACATTGTCAAATCAAGCATATTATAGGATATTATAAATATGATATTTTAGAGTTTTTTTAAAGTCACCCTGTGATGTTTCCTTTGTCGTCCCTTTTTCACAAGTCTTTAAAAAAAAAAACAAACAAGTAAAGGCTGCATAGTTCAAACAATAAAAACAACCCTGGGGGCTTTATCTCATCTAGCCCATTACCCCAAACCCCCATGGCAGGGATACAAATTGGTATTTCTATTTGTGGATGTCTAAATGAAGGAACTTGATTCAAAGGGGCTAATGAGAAAGTGAAAGAGACCATCAGTCTTATTAAATTGCAATTAGGCCAATTGAATAGGGCTCTATATAAGCACAGAGCATATGTGTATTACATAAGGTTGTATCCAGTAAACTTCTATCCAAATGCAAGGTCTTCACTAACTAAAAACTTTGATAACAAAATATGCTCTGTGCTGATATAGAGCCCTATTCAATTAGCCGAATCGCATTTTAATAAGGCTGCAAATCTGGATGCAGATAAAAGGCCTAAGGGCCTCATTCAATTGCGATTTGGCCATTTGAATAGGGCCCTATATTAGCACATAGCATAATCTTCTACAGAAGTTTATAGTTCATGAACTTCTATCCAAAAGCAAGGTCTTCACTAACTATGGCCCTCATTCAATTGCAATTCGGCCAATTGAATAGGGCTCTAAATAAGCACATAACATATATTTTTTTAAATATTTTTTTAGTTAGTAAGCATCTATCCAAAAGCAAGGTTTTCACAAACTAAAAACTTATTTAAAAAAATATGCTATGTGCTTATTTAGAGCCCTATTCAATTAACCAAATTGCATTTTATTGAGGCCATAAGAGACATTAAGGGGGGATAGAGACACAACAGGACACCCAAGAGACAATTTTATGGGTTAACCTGGAAAGAAAGCGGGGGAGAAAAGGGCAAATAGTGCAACTCTCCATTGTGCTCTATGGATATTGCATCCATGACTCTGTAATAATGTATCATTGATATTGAAGGCTTTGTTATATTGTATCCTTGATTCTGTGATATTGTATCTCAGGCTTTGTTATATTGTATCATTGATTTTGTGATATTGTATTCCAGGCTTTGTTATATTGTATCATTGATTCTGTGATATTGTGTTCCAGGCTTTGTTATATTGTATCATTGATTCTGTGATATTGTATCTCAGGCTTTGTTATATTGTATCATTGATTCTGTGATATTGTGTTCCAGGCTTTGTTATATTGTATAATTGATTCTGTGATTTTGTATCCCGGGCTTTGTTATATTGTATAATTGATTCTGTGATATTGTATTGCAGGCTTTGTTATATTGTATCATTGATTCTGTGATATTGTATTCCAGGCTTTGTTATATTTTATCATTGATTCTGTGATATTGTATTCCAGGCTTTGTTATATTGTATCATTGATTCTGTGATATTGTATTCCAGGCTTTGTTATATTGTATCATTGATTCTGTGATATTGTATTGCAGGCTTTGTTATATTGTATCATTGATTCTGTGATATTGTGTTCCAGGCTTTGTTATATTGTATCATTGATTCTGTGATATTGTATCTCAGGCTTTGTTATATTGTATAATTGATTCTGTGATATTGTATTCCAGGCTTTGTTATATTGTATCATTGATTATGTGATAGTGTATTCCAGGCTTTGTTATATTTTATCATTGATTCTGTGATATTGTATTCCAGGCTTTGTTATATTGTATCATTGATTCTGTGATATTGTATTCCAGGCTTTGTTATATTGTATCATTGATTCTGTGATATTGTATTGCAGGCTTTGTTATATTGTATCATTGATTCTGTGATATTGTATTCCAGGCTTTGTTATATTTTATCATTGATTCTGTGATATTGTATTCCAGGCTTTGTTATATTGTATCATTGATTCTGTGATATTGTATTCCAGGCTTTGTTATATTGTATCATTGATTCTGTTAAATTGTATTGCAGGCTTTGTTATATTGTATCATTGATTCTGTGATATTGTATTCCAGGCTTTGTTATATTGTATCATTGATTCTGTGATATTGTATTGCAGGCTTTGTTATATTGTATCAATGATTCTGTGATATTGTATTCCAGGCTTTGTTATATTGTATCATTGATTCTGTGATATTGTATTGCAGGCTTTGTTATATTGTATCAATGATTCTGTGATATTGTATTCCAGGCTTTGTTATATTGTATCATTGATTCTGTGATATTGTATTGGAGGCTTTGTTATATTGTATCATTGATTCTGTGATATTGTATTGCAGTCTTTGTTATATTGTATCATTGATTCTGTGATATTGTATTGCAGGCTTTGTTATATTGTATCATTGATTCTGTGATATTGTATTCCAGGCTTTGTTATATTGTATCATTGATTCTGTGATATTGTATTGCAGGCTTTGTTATATTGTATCATTCATTCTGTGATATTGGATTGCAGGCTTTGTTATATTGTATCATTGATTCTGTGATATTGTATTGCAGGCTTTGTTATATTGTATCATTGATTCTGTGATATTATATTCCAGGCTTTGTTATATTGTATCATTCATTCTGTGATATTGTATTGCAGGCTTTGTTATATTGTATCATTGATTCTGTGATATTGTATTCCAGGCTTTGTTATATTGTATCATTGATTCTGTGATATTGTACCCTAGGCTTTGTTATATTGTATCATTGATTCTGTGATATTGTATTGCAGTCTTTGTTATATTGTATCATTGATTCTGTGATATTGTATTCCAGGCTTTGTTATATTGTATCATTGATACTGTGATATTGTATTGCAGGCTTTGTTATATTGTATCATTGATTCTGTGATATTGTATTCCAGGCTTTGTTATATTGTATCATTGATTCTGTGATATTGTATTGCAGGCTTTGTTATATTGTATCATTGATTCTGTGATATTGTATTGCAGTCTTTGTTATATTGTATCATTGATTCTGTGATATTGTATTCCAGGCTTTGTTATATTGTATCATTGATTCTGTGATATTGTATTGCAGGCTTTGTTATATTGTATTATTGATTCTGTGATATTGTAATCCAGGCTTTGTTATATTGTATCATTGATTCTGTGATATTGTATTCCAGGCTTTGTTATATTGTATCACTGATTCTGTGATATTGTATTGCAGGCTTTGTTATATTGTATCATTCATTCTGTGATATTGGATTGCAGGCTTTGTTATATTGTATCATTGATTCTGTGATATTGTATTGCAGGCTTTGTTATATTGTATCATTGATTCTGTGATATTATATTCCAGGCTTTGTTATATTGTATCATTGATTCTGTGATATTGTATCCCGGACTTTGTTATATTGTATCATTGATTCTGTGATATTGTATTGCAGGCTTTGTTATATTGTATCATTGATTCTGTGATATTGTATTCCAGGCTTTGTTATATTGTATCATTGATTCTGTGATATTGTATTGCAGGCTTTGTTATATTGTATCATTCATTCTGTGATATTGGATTGCAGGCTTTGTTATATTGTATCATTGATTCTGTGATATTGTATTGCAGGCTTTGTTATATTGTATCATTGATTCTGTGATATTATATTACAGGCTTTGTTATATTGTATCATTGATTCTGTGATATTGTATTGCAGGCTTTGTTATATTGTATCATTGATTCTGTGATATTGTATTCCAGGCGATGTTATATTGTATCATTGATTCTGTGATATTGTATCTCAGGCTTTGTTATATTGTATCATTGATTTTGTGATATTGTATTCCAGGCTTTGTTATATTGTATCATTGATTCTGTGATATTGTGTTCCAGGCTTTGTTATATTGTATAATTGATTCTGTGATTTTGTATCCCGGGCTTTGTTACATTGTATAATTGATTCTGTAATATTGTATTCCAGGCTTTGTTATATTGTATCATTGATTCTGTGATATTGTATTCCAGGCTTTGTTATATTGTATCATTGATTCTGTGATATTGTGTTCCAGGCTTTGTTATATTGTATAATTGATTCTGTGATTTTGTATCCCGGGCTTTGTTACATTGTATCATTGATTCTGTAATATTGTATTCCAGGCTTTGTTATATTGTATCATTGATTCTGTGATATTGTATTCCAGGCTTTGTTATATTGTATCATTGATTCTGTGATATTGTATTCCAGGCTTTGTTATATTGTATTATTGATTCTGTGATATTGTAATCCAGGCTTTGTTATATTGTATCATTGATTCTGTGATATTGTATTCCAGGCTTTGTTATATTGTATCATTGATTCTGTGATATTGTATTGCAGTCTTTGTTATATTGTATCATTGATTCTGTGATAGTGTATTCCAGGCTTTGTTATATTGTATCATTGATTCTGTGATATTGTATTGCAGGCTTTGTTATATTGTATTATTGATTCTGTGATATTGTATTGCAGGCTTTGTTATATTGTATTATTGATTCTGTGATATTGTATTCCAGGCTTTGTTATATTGTATCATTGATTCTGTGATATTGTATTCCAGGCTTTGTTATATTGTATCATTGATTCTGTGATATTGTATTGCAGGCTTTGTTATATTGTATTATTGATTCTGTGATATTGTAATCCAGGCTTTGTTATATTGTATCATTGATTCTGTGATATTGTATTCCAGGCTTTGTTATATTGTATCATTGATTCTGTGATATTGGATTGCAGTCTTTGTTATATTGTATCATTGATTCTGTGATATTGTATTGGAGGCTTTGTTATATTGTATCATTGATTCTGTGATATTGTATTGCAGTCTTTGTTATATTGTATCATTGATTCTGTGATATTGTGTTCCAGGCTTTGTTATATTGTATAACTGATTCTGTGATATTGTATTGCAGGCTTTGTTATATTGTATCATTGATTCTGTGATATTGTATTCCAGGCTTTGTTATATTGTATCATTCAATCTGTGATATTGGATTGCAGGCTTTGTTATATTGTATCATTGATTCTGTGATATTGTATTGCAGGCTTTGTTATATTGTATCATTGATTCTGTGATATTATATTCCAGGCTTTGTTATATTGTATCATTCATTCTGTGATATTGGATTGCAGGCTTTGTTATATTGTATCATTGATTCTGTGATATTGTATTGCAGGCTTTGTTATATTGTATCATTCATTCTGTGATATTGTATTGCAGGCTTTGTTATATTGTATCATTGATTCTGTGATATTTTATTCCAGGCTTTGTTATATTGTATCATTGATTCTGTGATATTGTATTCCAGGCTTTGTTATATTGTATCATTGATTCTGTGATATTGTACCCTAGGCTTTGTTATATTGTATCAATGATTCTGTGATATTGTATTCCAGGCTTTGTTATATTGTATCATTGATTCTGTGATATTGTATTGCAGTCTTTGTTATATTGTATCATTGATTCTGTGATATTGTATTGCAGTCTTTGTTATATTGTATCATTGATTCTGTGATATTGTATTGCAGTCTTTGTTATATTGTATCATTGATTCTGTGATATTGTACCCTAGGCTTTGTTATATTGTATCATTGATTCTGTGATATTGTATCCCGGACTTTGTTATATTGTATCATTGATTCTGTGATATTGTATCCCAAGCTTTGTTATATTGTATCATTGATTCTGTGATATTGTATTCCAGGCCTTGTTATATTGTATCATTGATTCTGTGATATTGTATTGCAGTCTTTGTTATATTGTATCATTGATTCTGTGATATTGTACCCTAGGCTTTGTTATATTTTATCATTGATTCTGTGATATTGTATCCCAGGCTTTGTTATATTGTATCATTGATTCTGTGATATTGTATCCCAGGCTTTGTTATATTGTATCATTGATTCTGTGATATTGTATTGGAGGCTTTGTTATATTGTATCATTGATTCTGTGATATTGTATTGCAGGCTTTGTTATATTGTATCATTGATTCTGTGATATTGTATTGCAGGCTTTGTTATATTGTATCATTGATTCTGTGATATTGTATTCCAAGCCTTGTTATATTGTATCATTGATTCTGTGATATTGTATCCCGGACTTTGTTATATTGTATCATTGATTCTGTGATATTGTATTGGAGGCTTTGTTATATTGTATCATTGATTCTGTGATATTGTATTGCAGGCTTTGTTATATTGTATCACTGATTCTGTGATATTGTATTGCAGGCTTTGTTATATTGTATCATTCATTCTGTGATATTGGATTGCAGGCTTTGTTATATTGTATCATTGATTCTGTGATATTGTATTGCAGGCTTTGTTATATTGTATCATTGATTCTGTGATATTATATTCCAGGCTTTGTTATATTGTATCATTGATTCTGTGATATTGTATTGCAGGCTTTGTTATATTGTATCATTGATTCTGTGATATTGTATCCCGGACTTTGTTATATTGTATCATTGATTCTGTGATATTGTATTGCAGGCTTTGTTATATTGTATCATTGATTCTGTGATATTGTATTCCAGGCTTTGTTATATTGTATCATTGATTCTGTGATATTGTATTGCAGGCTTTGTTATATTGTATCATTCATTCTGTGATATTGGATTGCAGGCTTTGTTATATTGTATCATTGATTCTGTGATATTGTATTGCAGGCTTTGTTATATTGTATCATTGATTCTGTGATATTATATTACAGGCTTTGTTATATTGTATCATTGATTCTGTGATATTGTATTCCAGGCGATGTTATATTGTATCATTCATTCTGTGATATTATATTACAGGCTTTGTTATATTGTATCATTGATTCTGTGATATTGTATTGCAGGCTTTGTTATATTGTATCATTGATTCTGTGATATTGTATTCCAGGCTTTGTTATATTGTATCATTGATTCTGTGATATTGTATTGCAGGCTTTGTTATATTGTATCATTGATTCTGTGATATTGTATTCCAGGCGATGTTATATTGTATCATTGATTCTGTGATATTGTATCTCAGGCTTTGTTATATTGTATCATTGATTTTGTGATATTGTATTCCAGGCTTTGTTATATTGTATCATTGATTCTGTGATATTGTGTTCCAGGCTTTGTTATATTGTATAATTGATTCTGTGATATTGTATCCCGGGCTTTGTTACATTGTATCATTGATTCTGTAATATTGTATTCCAGGCTTTGTTATATTGTATCATTGATTCTGTGATATTGTATTCCAGGCTTTGTTATATTGTATCATTGATTCTGTGATAGTGTATTCCAGGCTTTGTTATATTTTATCATTGATTCTGTGATATTGTATTCCAGGCTTTGTTATATTGTATCATTGATTCTGTGATATTGTATTCCAGGCTTTGTTATATTGTATCATTGATTCTGTGATATTGTATTGCAGGCTTTGTTATATTGTATTATTGATTCTGTGATATTGTAATCCAGGCTTTGTTATATTGTATCATTGATTCTGTGATATTGTATTCCAGGCTTTGTTATATTGTATCATTGATTCTGTGATATTGTATTGCAGTCTTTGTTATATTGTATCATTGATTCTGTGATAGTGTATTGCAGTCTTTGTTATATTGTATCATTGATTCTGTGATATTGTATTGGAGGCTTTGTTATATTGTATCATTGATTCTGTGATATTGTATTGCAGTCTTTGTTATATTGTATCATTGATTTTGTGATATTGTGTTCCAGGCTTTGTTATATTGTATAACTGATTCTGTGATATTGTATTCCAGGCTTTGTTATATTGTATCATTCAATCTGTGATATTGGATTGCAGGCTTTGTTATATTGTATCATTGATTCTGTGATATTGTATTGCAGGCTTTGTTATATTGTATCATTGATTCTGTGATATTATATTCCAGGCTTTGTTGTATTGTATCATTGATTCTGTGATATTGTATTGCAGGCTTTGTTATATTGTATCATTGATTCTGTGATATTGTATTGCAGGCTTTGTTATATTGTATCATTCAATCTGTGATATTGTATTCCAGGCTTTGTTATATTGTATCATTGATTCTGTGATATTGTATTGGAGGCTTTGTTGTATTGTATCATTGATTCTGTGATATTGTATTGCAGGCTTTGTTATATTGTATCATTCAATCTGTGATATTGGATTGCAGGCTTTGTTATATTGTATCATTGATTCTGTGATATTGTATTGCAGGCTTTGTTATATTGTATCATTGATTCTGTGATATTATATTCCAGGCTTTGTTATATTGTATCATTAATTCTGTGATATTTTATTCCAGGCTTTGTTATATTGTATCATTGATTCTGTGATATTGTATTCCAGGCTTTGTTATATTGTATCATTGATTCTGTGATATTGTACCCTAGGCTTTGTTATATTGTATCATTGATTCTGTGATATTGTATCCCGGACTTTGTTATATTGTATCATTGATTCTGTGATATTGTATCCCAAGCTTTGTTATATTGTATCATTGATTCTGTGATATTGTATTCCAGGCCTTGTTATATTGTATCATTGATTCTGTGATATTGTATTGCAGTCTTTGTTATATTGTATCATTGATTCTGTGATATTGTACCCTAGGCTTTGTTATATTGTATCATTGATTCTGTGATATTGTATCCCGGACTTTGTTATATTGTATCATTGATTCTGTGATATTGTATCCCAGGCTTTGTTATATTGTATCATTGATTCTGTGATATTGTATTGGAGGCTTTGTTATATTGTATCATTGATTCTGTGATATTGTATTCCAGGCCTTGTTATATTGTATCATTGATTCTGTGATATTGTATCCCGGACTTTGTTATATTGTATCATTGATTCTGTGATATTGTATTGGAGGCTTTGTTATATTGTATCATCTATTCTGTGATATTGTATTGCAGGCTTTGTTATATTGTATCATTGATTATGTGATATTGTATTGCAGGCTTTGTTATATTGTATCATTGGTTCTCTTATATTGTATCCCGGGATTTGTTATATTGTATCATTGATTCTGTGATTGTGTATTCCAGGCCTTGTTATATTGTATCATTGATTCTGTGATATTGTTTGCAGGCTTTGTTATATTGTATCATTCATTCTGTGATATTGGATTGCAGGCTTTGTTATATTGTATCATTGATTCTGTGATATTGTATTCCAGGCTTTGTTATATTGTATCATTGATTCTGTGATATTGTATTCCAGGCTTTGTTATATTGTATCATTGATTCTGTGATATTGTATTGCAGGCTTTGTTATATTGTATCATTGATTCTGTGATATTGTATCCCGGACTTTGTTATATTGTATCATTGATTCTGTGATATTGTATTGCATGCTTTGTTATATTGTATCATTGATTCTGTGATATTGTATCCCGGACTTTGTTATATTGTATCATTGATTCTGTGATATTGTATTCCAGGCTTTGTTATATTGTATCATTGATTCTGTGATATTGTATTCCAGGCTTTGTTATATTGTATCATTGATTCTGTGATATTGTATTCCAGGCTTTGTTATATTGTATCATTGATTCTGTGATATTGTATTCCAGTCTTTGTTATATTGTATCATTGATTCTGTGATATTGTATTCCAGGCTTTGTTATATTGTATCATTGATTCTGTGATATTGTATTGCAGTCTTTGTTATATTGTATCATTGATTCTGTGATATTGTACCCTAGGCTTTGTTATATTGTATCATTCATTCTGTGATATTGGATTGCAGGCTTTGTTATATTGTATCATTCATTCTGTGATATTGTATTGCAAGCTTTGTTATATTGTATCATTGATTCTGTGATATTGTATTCCAGGCTTTGTTATATTGTATCACTGATTCTGTGATATTGTATTGGAGGCTTTGTTATATTGTATCATTAAATCTGTGATATTGTATTCCAGGCTTTGTTATATTGTATCATTGATTCTGTGATATTGTATTCACGGCCTTGTTATATTGTATCATTGATTCTGTGATATTGTATTGGAGGCTTTGTTATATTGTATCATTGATTCTGTGATATTGTATTCCAGGCTTTGTTATATTGTATCATTCATTCTGTGATATTGGATTGCAGGCTTTGTTATATTGTATCATTAATTCTGTGATATTGTATTGCAAGCTTTGTTATATTGTATCATTGATTCTGTGATAGTGTATTCCCGGCCTTGTTATATTGTATCACTGATTCTGTGATATTGTATTCCAGGCTTTGTTATATTGTATCATTGATTCTGTGATATTGTATTCACGGCCTTGTTATATTGTATCATTGATTCTGTGATATTGTATTGGAGGCTTTGTTATATTGTATCATTGATTCTGTGATATTGTATTCCAGGCTTTGTTATATTGTATCATTGATTCTGTGATATTGTATTGCAGTCTTTGTTATATTGTATCATTGATTCTGTGATATTGTTTGCAGGCTTTGTTATATTGTATCATTCATTCTGTGATATTGGATTGCAGGCTTTGTTATATTGTATCATTGATTCTGTGATATTGTATTGGAGGCTTTGTTATATTGTATCATTGATTCTGTGATAGTGTATTCCCGGCTTTGTTATATTGTATCATTCATTCTGTGATATTGTATTCCAGGCTTTGTTATATTGTATCATTGATTCTGTGATATAGTATTGGAGGCTTTGTTATATTGTATCATTGATTCTGTGATATTGTATTGGAGGCTTTGTTATATTGTATCATTGATTCTGTGATATTGTATCTCAGGCTTTGTTATATTGTATCATTGATTCTGTGATATAGTATTGGAGGCTTTGTTATATTGTATCCTTGATTTTGTGATATTGTATTGGAGGCTTTGTTATATTGTATCATTGATTCTGTGATATTGTATTCCAGGCTTTGTTATATTGTATCATTGATTCTGTGATATTGTATTCCAGGCTTTGTTATATTGTATCATTGATTCTGTGATATTGTATATTAGGCTTTGTCATTCATACAAATAAATGCATTACTTTGCTAAAACCAATATATAGTCCATCGTATAAACAAACTTTTATTGTGTGTGCTCATGCATGTAAATCACATAGTTATATTGTAAAGAGTCTTTCAGTACAATCTCTAAACCTCTATACTCACACGTTGCATCCGCAGATGCATATTTATTCACACATCAAAAGCACAGCAGTATTTGACCTACCCCTCCATGCTGACAAAGTGGATTTTATTTCTGTAAATGATGTTATTTTAAATATGAACTTTGGAATCTGGATGAGTAGTGAGTATTCCTTCCAAAGAGTGAGTGTTATTAGTAGGACATATTGGATACAATGATGCACATCACAACCAGAATGATTCTTAGTAAATACTGCACCACTTAAAGGGCCAGTATAGGCACAATTCATACTAAACCTATTTTTTCGTTCACCATCAGTTAACATTAAAAATACATGTGTAAACCGCACCAAATCAAAGTTTTAGTCAGAAAATATAATTAAAAACCTCCTTAATGGCTGTGTTGTACTCTTTCTTATCAATCTCATTGTCTTGCACGTGACTGTAAGGAATCAAAATGTTTCAACTGGGATTAAATTATTCAAGCCTTACCATGACAGCCTAATCCATATCTCAGTTGAAATCTTTCAGTTACTTTTGGTAGTGCTCAGGACAATGAGATAGGTTGGAAGGGGTACTGGTAAAAAATACACTGTATTTTTTGAAATTATATTTTCCTGCTAAAACTTTGATTTGCTTCTGTTTGCACAGACATTATTAATGCTAATGAATTTTGATCTAAAAATAGGTTTAAAGGTATATGTAAGTTTCCTGGGATTCAAATGTTTCCTAATAAACAGTTACTGATTAGTAGAAAAATACGTATTATATTAAAAAGTTGTACTTACATATTTATATACTAGATACTGATATGTGTATGTGCATACCCCTAGGAAGCTTACATAAAGTGTACCCTCTAGGGTACAGTGTGTGACCTCTAAAGGAAAACATTTTTTGGGGGTCACAGCTGAAATTGCCCATAAGGAGACAGGCAGAGAGAGAAAAAACAGAGAACTACCAGATTGTGATACAAATGTTTCAGTCTTTACTTCATCCTGATTGGCCAAAACAATTTTTCAAATTTTATACCAATTTACCCTGGGCTTGGAGAGTGTTAACCGTAAGTTTCAACTGACAGAAATTAAAAGATATTTTGCTAACTTCAAGGTAAGTTTTTTTATGCTAAAAAATGTTTCATACACTACTAATTCTCCATCAGATGCACTCATAATCCAGCTCACTTTCATATCCCTTGCATAAACTAACAGTAAATCTTTTAACTCAATATCAGGATCTCTGCTGTCCAAGTATGTGCTTTGGGACCAGACCCCAGATCTGTTAAGAACATTATAATGTCCTCCGATTACTGATATACAGTGTAGCTAAACTGACTTTATAGTGGTAAAACAAGTTATGGCTCTTTAAAATATAATTAATATCCAGCATAATCGATCCAATCCCTCAAAGCAAGTTACTGAGTTTGTCTAGATAGCAAACTATGAATCTCCATATTATATCATCTAATGCACACAACATGGCCAGCTGATTCTATTTAGTCCCCGTAGGCATGTAAGCATAGATCTAAACTAGCATTCCCCATTCAAAATCCTAGGTAAAATATGATGAAACGATAACCTTTATTCATAATAATTAAAAAGTTTTTGTCAGACATAAAATCATTACAAGAAAAATATAATATTTTGGCGTATATTGACAAGCATAAAAATTATTGGGACATGGGAAAGATCCCTTCTAAATTAATGAGTATGTAATGTGGTTAATGTTCTAATATTAAAATACTAGAACTGGTAGCAGTAGTACTCCCCCATAATAAAATAACTGTATATTTCAATGGAAAACTCCATTGGATAAGAATACTATAGAAAATTCAATTAAAATGTCACACACCACATAGAGCTGGGATATAGTACACCAGCAAGGGAGAATCTTTATGATATCAAAGATAATAAGTAATATAATAAGCAAGGTATATTTGTCCTATTGTGTTCAAGTCATTCTACTGTACATAATTCATAGTTGGAAACTTGCATTTGTTGCATTTAGTCTCATCACATATAATAGTTGTCAAATTACTAGATGTCGTCACGCTTTGCGTGGTGCGTACGACTTAGGCAATGAGCGCCAATGGCGCTCATCGCTTGCGAGCATCACGTAGCGAGGTGAGCCATTAAGGCATTAAAACTTGCAGCACAAAGGCGGTGATCGGCGAAGATTCTCATTGCCTGCGAGCCTCATGAAGCGAGCAGTGAAGGCAATGAAACACACAGGACTTAGCCACAAAGGAGCGCCAATCACACATTGAAACACGCTGGACTTGGCCACCAAACACCTAGTCAACGCGGGATCACCTTACGCTGCAAGCAGTTGACCAACGCGGGACTATGAAAAAAAAAAAATGACGAGATGCGGGACTTAGAAAAAAAATCAAAGATACGTAAAATACAAACTTAACGGCCGAACTGCACAAAAAAATAAAAATTACATCAAAAACACCACACACACCACAGGGGAACAGCCACCAGGACATCTGGGAGTGAGGTGGAACGGGAATTTAAGTCGATTTGCCCGAGTTTCGGCAATCGAAAATTAGCTAAGCAAGAAAAAAAATGGCCGCCCAAAATAATGAAAACAATGCTACACAACCCCGAACCGCACAAATCACCGCCAACCGCATAGCACTTTCACACAGGAACGTACAAGGTACAAAACACACTATTACAGAAAAGAAAAAAAAACGAGATACGAAAAATACGAACTTCGCGGCCCAACCGCGCAGACCAAAAAACACGAAAAACAAAAAAATACGAAAATAAATACAACAAAATCATCACACACAGCACTAGGGGAAAGGCAGGATCTCTGTGAGTGAATTGGAATGGAAATTTAAGTAGATTTGGCCGAGTTTCAGCACTTGAAAATCGCCTAAGTGAGAAAAAAATGGCCACCCCAAAAAAATGAAAACGACGCTACACGCCCCTGGGCCGCGCAAAACACCGCCAACCACATAGAATTTTCACACAGGAACGTACGAGGTACAAATTACACTATTACAAAGGACGGAACATGCTCGCGAGCCGCGTAACACATACACCAATGACGTCATTTTACAACACTAACTTGCAGCTAATAACATTACAAATCTAAAAGAGCGCTTTACACAACTAAACCAATGGTTTGCCCTCACGCACGCAGTCTATTTCTAATGCACAGTTAGGACATTGATGACACTTTCTCCTCAGGGCAGCAACAGTCCCACTGTACATTATATGCTGCTGGACAATAAAAACAGATTGTCACCTCTTCAGGCTATTGATTGCTGGATATATTAATTACAAATAGGTAAAGTATATTAATTTATTAAGTAACATTAATTAATTATTAGTTAACAAAATATAGATGTAAATATCTGTCTTTCTGATGAGCACCGAAGGTACTCAGAGCAGCAAAAGTACATGAGAGGAGAGGCACGCAACGAGCGCCAAAGGCGCTCAGTGCGAGACTTGCTATGAGTGCCAGAGGTCCTCAGAGTAGAAAAAGCATTACATTGTGCGGCAAACAGCATTGTCATGGCTTCAAATTTTATTGCCCCGTCATTTCTGCCGAGCAAGTCGCTATTATTAGTATAAAGGAGATAACACCAAAATGGGTAGAGACAGTCAATTTAAATTGATAATTCTTGAGACCTCTAATTCTCATACATAATGTAGGGAAATAAGCAGTTATTTAAATTTTACATATAGACATCCCCCAAAGGGCGTGTCACCAACACGGCGATGTCCCCATGTGACATTGGCCTTACACGCGTTTCGCTGACCGCTTCTACGGAGGCCTATCTATTCTACTATATATATAGATATATGTTAAGTGAGCTAGTAACTTTAATTTTGGAATCCCATAGACATGTGTTATATCTTCTAGAGCTGGAGCTCACATCACATGACCAAGTGGACCAAAGGATGTTGTATGCTTTAGAAGATGCAATATAGAGGTGTAAACCTTACCGCCCAGCAATGCTCTGAGGGATGCGAGGAGGAAGAGAGCCAACATCACAGCCTCCTAAAGGTAAAAATGTGCAATGGGAAAAACAATTTGTTTCTGGTTCTTCTAACGTTAAAGGGTTAATGTAACCTTGAATAAATACATATTTAAAATAATTTACATATCTCACGGATCATATTTCTTTAATACATTTAGATGTTTTATGGTTCATGCCTTTTTCATAATCTATCACCCTTGTGAACAGCATTTCTTATTTTATTTCTGATAGATACATTGTGTCACTGTTACATGCTCTCTTTGTTCTGTCGCTTTAATCTGCAGATACAATGTAACAGTTCCCCATTTTGAAACACACTGCACAGACCCCATTACCATAAAATAAACTGGTTTTGTCCACTGAATACATTTATCTACTGTATCATTAAAATGCAAACTCAATCCTGCTAAATAACCCCAGAAATGAGCTGTGTGAACGTGACTGAAACTAATGTGCTTGTGATTTATGGCTCACATAGAATGATTGAGTAGCATTTAGCTACAGGTTGAATGTGACCACCCTCATATTATGTGATATTTTTAGAGATTTGGAGGTACTAGATTTGAATAATAATAATTTTCACTTTAATAGCATTGTAATCTGCTTCCACTATCTATCTATCTATCTATCTATCTATCTATCTATCTATCTATCTATCTATCTATCTATCTATCTATCTATCTACCCATCTATCTATCTATCTATCTATCTATCTATCTATCTATCTATCTATCTATTTAGGACCATGTCTCAGTAGCATGTTTCAAAATGTTGCTGAGAGATGGTCACTGGTTGGTCAGTATGAGACACTGCACACCCAGTACCACAGTCTTTGTTACTTGCAGAGGTCAGACCCATACAGGGACTATTTGTTTGAACTTATAAGCACTTCTTAATAAAATAATTATGGAAAAGTAAATAGATACACCCCTTTTCGATGACTACCTTGTTGTGGTGTAGTGGCTTATGTACTTCAATGAAGCTGTGAGCTATACTGTGTAGGGTCACCCAAGATGGGCAGGTCATAGTAGAGAGGTCAGACAAATCACTGTTCACTGGAGTAGGAACTAGCAACCTACTCCAGTATCTTTGCCATTAAAACCTTATGGATCAGCACAATCAGACACAAGATGTGCTTGGTGTGCTGCGGTCCATAGGGTTATGGGGAGTTGAACATGACTGAATGACTGAACAACAACAAAATAGATACACTGGGATAATATATACCTAGTAAATAACAGAAGAATTCCATATTCTTTTAACTAGCCTGTCAGGATCATCCCAAAATGGAGAGAAACGAGAGGGTACATCTGATGATTATAATATACATAAGACTATTTCTAAGCCAAGCCTTATAGGTAGAGAGAATGGGCAGACTAGATGGGAAAATCCTAGAAAAAAATGGGTTATTTTTCTCCTTCGATATACTGACAAAACAATGCAATAGAGAGTGACCATACATCATTTAGCTGTGTTTATTCACCAATCAGGTATTCGCATTTATGGTAATCATTCAGAGCATTGTGAATTGTCGTTAGTTTCCCAAGACTTTCTTAAATGTATAAATAAACAAATTAGGACAAGAGTGAGTTTTTGAAGCTCCGGATTCCCTTAGCCCTCCATTCCCTGTGCAGTGCTGGATCTACCTTTTGGAGCCCCTGGGCAGCCCCTAGGCAATGAAGTGGAGGATATGCATGCACCCATTCTTCCCATTTCTGTGCATGTATATCACTCTCTTGCTGTGTAAGCAAATCACTGACATTTCCCCAAAACAGACATTTTTACAACATGGCTACTCATACACCTGCCAAGTTATTACTTGCTTATTAAATGCATTTGATAGTGGGCCGTTTCACATATTAGAATGGTCAAACTGCGATATGTCATCACGCTTGTGTCAGCCGCGCATGCGCACTGTGTTGGGGTGCGCGCATGCGCATTGCATCAGAGGCGCGTACATGAGTGGGCGGCTATGCGCAGACCAGGATGAGGAAGAGAGAGGGGAGGGAAAGAAGGGAGGAAGAGACACAGAGGAAAAGGGGATACACACAGGGAAGGAGGGGGGACACAGGGGAGTGAGAGGAGGGGGGGGGGAAAGAAACACAGGGGAGTGAGAGGAGGGAAAAGACACACAGGGGAGTAAGAGGAGAGGGAAGAGACTCAGGAGAGGGATAGGAGGGGGGAAGAGACACAGAGAAGGGGGGAGGCACAGGGGAGGAAGGGGGAGACACAGAGGGTAGGAGGGGGGAGACACACAGGGGAGGGTGAGGAGGGGGGGCACAGAGAATGGAGAGGACGGGGGGAGAGACACAGAGGAGGGTGAAGAGGGGGAGGAGAGACAAAGGGGAGGTAGAGGAGGGGAAAGAGACACAGGGGAGTGAGAGGAGGGGGAAAACACAGGGGAGTGAGAGGAGGGGGGAGAGACAAAGGGAAGGAGGGGAGACATACAAGAGAGGGAGAGGAGGGGGGAGAGACACAGCGGAGGGAGAGGAGGGGGTAGAGACACAGGGAAGGGAGGGGGGACACAGGGTAGTGAGAGGGGGAAGAGACACCAGGGAGGAAGATGAGGTGGGAAGAGACACAGGAGGGAAAGAGACACAGGAGAGGGATAGGAAGGGGGAAGAGACACAGAGGAGGAGGAGGCACACGGTGGAGGATGGGAGAGACACACATGGAAGGAGGGGTAGAGACATAGAGGAGGGTGAAGAGGGGGGAGAGATAGAGGGGAGGGAGAGGAGGGGGAAGAGACACAGGGGAGTGAAAGGAGGGGGGAAAGACACAGGGGAGTGAGAGGAGGGGAGAAGACACACAGGGAAAAAGGGGGAAACACACAGGGAAGGAGGGGGAGACACACAGGGGAGGGAGAGGAGGGGGGAGAGACATGGAGGAGGGAAAGGAGGGGGGAGAGACACAGAGGAGGGAGAGGAGGGGGGAGACACAGAGGAGGGATAGGAGGGGGACACAGGGGAGTGAGAGGAGGGGGAGAGACACAGGGGAGTGAGAGGAGGGGGGGAAGAGACACAGAGGAGTGAGAGGAGGGAGAAGAGACGAGGAGGAGTGAGAGGAGGGGGAAGAGACACAGGGGAGGGAGAGGAGGGGGGAGCAGACACAGAGGAGGGGGGAGGCACCCAGGGGAAGAGGGGGGAGACACATAGGGAAGGAGGGGTGAGACACACAGGGGAGGGAGAGGAGGGGGGCACAGAGGACAGAGATGATGGTGAAGAGGGGAGGGGGAAGAGACACAGGTGAGTGAAACGAGGGGGAAAGACACAGGAGAGAGAGAGGAGGGGGTAAGAGACACAGGGGAGGAGGGGGAGACACAAAGGCAAGGAGGGGAGCCACACAGGAGAGGGAGAGGAGGGGGTAGAGACACAGAGGAGGGAGAGTAGGGGGTAGAGACACAGGGAAGGGAGGAGGACACAGGGGAGGGAGAGGAGGGGGAGGAGAAACAGGGGAGGGATATGAGGAGTGAATAGACACAGGTGGGAAAGAGACACAGGGGAGGGAGAGGGGGGATATACACAAGGGTGGCAGGGGGGAAAGAGACACAGGTGAGGGGGAAAGAGACACATGGGAGAGAGAGTCAGAGGGGAGGGGGGAGATACAGGGGAGGAAGAGAGTGGGAAGAGACAGGAGAGTGAGAGGAGGGGGAAGAAACACAGGGGAGGGAGAGGCGGGGGAGAGATAAAGGGGATGGGGGGAGTGACACAGGGAAGGGAGAGGAGGGGGGGAAGAGACAAAGAGAAGGGAGAGGAGTGGAGAAGAGACACAGGGGAGGGAGAGGAGGAGGAAGATACACAGGGGAAGGGGAAAGACACAGGGTAGGGAAATGGAGGGGAAGAGACACGAGGGAGGGGGGTGAGACACAGGGTGGACAGGGGGAAGAGACACAGGGGAAAGAGACAAAGGGGGGAGAGGGGGGGGAAGAGACATGGGGGACAGAAGGAAAGAGACACATAGGAAATAGACACAGGGGATGGAGAGGGGGGTATGAGACACAGGGAAGGGGGAAAGAGACACATGGGAGGGCGAGGTGGGGGAAAGAGACACAGGGGAAGGAGAGGGGAAAGAGACACAGGGGAAGGAGAGGGGGAAGAGTCACAGGGGAAGGAGAGGGGGGAAAGAGACACAGGTAGGGGGAAAGAGACACATGGGATGGAGAGGTGGTGGAAAGAGACACAGGGGAGGGAGAGTTGGGAAAGAGTCACATTGTAGGGGAAAGAGACACGGGAGGGAGAGCGGGGAAGAGACACAGGGCATGGGGAAAGAGATTAGGGGAGGGAGGAAGAGACACAGGGGAGGGAGAGAGGGGTAAAAACACAGGGGGGAGGAGGCACAAGGGAGGTAGAGAAGGGTGAGAGGAGGCACTAGGGATGAAGAGGAGGGGGAATTGAGACACAAGGAAGGAAGTAGAAAGGGGAGAGAAGGCGCTCCACGAGGCCAGTAAAGTAGAGGGGGAGAGAGACTTGCAATGAGCGCCTCCCGTCAAGTAGAGGGAGAGAGAAGTAGAGGGGGGAGAGGCTTGCAATGAGCGCCAAAGGTGCTCATTGTGAGGTCCATGATGAGCGCCAAAGGCGCTCATCACGAGGCCAGTAAAGTAGAGGGGGGAGAGGTTCCCATTGTGTGGCAAACAGCATTGACAGGCTTCAAATTTTATTGCCGGCATTTTTGACGGGCAAATAGCTAGTTTTTTTATATTTTTGTATGGGAGGGCAACAATATAATAACCTTCCACCAAGAATAAATAATATTTCCTTGCAAATAAAACAAAAAAAATTACAAAAACTTACTTATGCTGCTTCTGTTTAACTGGTGCACTTTCGGACCTTTTGTCTACACTCAGCAAGAAAAACTTAGAATGAAGGAGGGAGGCAACAGTGACCACTTTACACTCTAGTTCTACAAAAGTAATTTTTAGGGTTTTAGAAGCTAAAAAACAGGGGCCCTTTATAGGAAAGTGCCCCTAGGCGGCTGCCTAGTCTGCTTAAAGTGTAATCTGGCCACGTCTGTGTAGTAGAAAAAAATCAGGAAGTGCTGAAGTCAGAAATTTGCAATTTCTCCAGACGTGGCTTTTTTTTCATGTCGGACACAGCCGCTTATGTTATTATTTTGATACATACCTCACAAATGTGAGTATTTTCCTAAACTACAGTCGACCTTTCAGAAAACAAAGGAATAATAATTATGCATCATATAATCATATATTAAAATGCTCTGTTTTTTGGATCAGTCTTGATGATATCATTTTTTGAAAGCAACTCCTGCTTTACTCCAGAGGAAGCACATTAGTGAGTTAAACACGTAGAGACATTACCAATGTGATTGCTACTACCATACCTCCTTGGAATACAAACGCTATCATCATCACAATGCTACCTTATCTGGAAGCACAGCAGGAACCAAGAGTTGCAGCTACCAACTACTTGTACTAAAGGATTACATAAGAACTGCAGTAACTTTGATATTTACATTATTTTTTATTATAGTTTGAAAATACTGATTCAAAGAACAGTGGTATTTTACATGTTTGACTTTTAATGTACTGAAAAAAATGCAGTTAACTTGTAATTCACTTGTACTCAGTATTACCAATTTAATAGTATCAATATATGCTATATGAAAAAGATATAACAATTATGCATTTGACCCTTAAATATTTCATTAATTTTCTCAAGGTATCAGTGAAAAACAACAACATCAATACATTAATACTATAAAAAGACATGATGTTGCAGGAATAATATTCAGATGGTCAATATCCAGACACACTGCCAAGTCTAATATATGCTTATATATATATATATATATATATATATATATATATATATATATATATATATGTTATATTTATATACTGCACTACTGTACGGTGGAGGCTTCTATCACTCTTTTGCCCACCATAAATTAAATTATTGTTGTTGTAAACTACCTCCTCACAAAATCTACTACACAAGCTAGGAACCTGCCCCATGCTAATGATAGGCAGTAACCTTGAAACAGCTATACGTACAGCTTGTGTATAATCTGAGCTTTGCTCAAAGCTGTGTAATATAGCAGGCATATGGAATAAACTGAGAAGCCTTTGTGGGCACATCTGCACAGGTTCCCAGAATGCAGTGTAATAACTGTATTTCTCAGAATTCTGAGCAGTAAACAGTTTTTTTAACTTGTTTTAGACATTCAAATGTGAACACAGATGTACTACGTATTTACTATACTACTGTACGGTGGAGGCTTCTATCGCTCTTTTGCCCACCATATTATATATGATTGTTGTGGTGAACTACCTACTCATAAGATCCATAACACAAGATGAGATCCCGCTCCATGCCGATGATAGCCAGTAATCTTGAAACAGCTGTATGTGGATAGGAATCCCAGCTGGTGTATAATCCAACCTTGGCTTTGCATAAAAGCTGTGTAATAGAGCAGGCATAAGCTTAAAGAAAGCCATTTTTAAAATGGGCTATGGATTAAAGAGAAAAGCATTTGTGGGCACATTTGCATGGCCCAGCTCGGCTTTCCAGAATGCAGTGTAATAACTGTTTTTCTCAGAATTCTGAGCGATGTACTATTTATTTACTATATATATATATATATATATATATATATATATATATAAAGCTTTTAGTCCTCTGAGTACCTTTGGCGCTCATTGAGAGCATCGCGCTGAGCGCCTTCTGCGCTTATTGAGAGCAACTCCCCTCATGTACTTTTGGTCGTCAGAGCACCTTTCGGCGCTCATTGCAAGCCCCATGCTGAGCGCCTTTGGAGCTCATTGCGAGCCTCTCCCCTTGTGTACCTTTGCTCCTCTGAGCACCTTCGGTGCTCATTGTGAGCCCTGTACTGAGTACCTTCAGTGCTCATCATGTGTCTCTTAATGGGCGGCTTCGGCGCTCATTTCAAGCCTTTCCCTTGCTCTTTTTTTTATATAAATATATATTTTTATTCATTAATTCATTAATTAAATAATACATTAATATACTTTACCTATTTGTAATTAATATATTCAGCAACCAATATCCTAAAGAATCATTTGAATCATAGGGGAATCATAGGAAGCTCTCAGGAAGGAGGGCAGTGAGGCCAAGTGGGTCCTGGGGTATGGGGGAGTATGGGTTGGGGTGGGCCATACACTACAGAATAAAAAAAAAAAATGTAGACTGCAACGGGGCCCACACTGTCTAAAATATGTTGACTTGAAGGACCTTGTAATGCCCATACAATTGTTCATTTTATAATCCTTTCCAGCCCTTTAATAATATGGAGGAGGTGAAAGTTAGACATGTCATAGCTCTATCCAGTCATATCGCATGGCCAATCATAGATCTCATGTGTCCTCCTGATTCCATCTTCTAGCAAATATGAATCAGTTACAGTCAATGAAGTGAAGAACTGAGATTAATAGAAGCAAAATCCATCTGCTTTTCTTTTCTTTGACTGATGCCTTTGTGGGAATAAATATTTCATGTGTCTTCTGGTTACCCAGCTGTGAGTTCCAATATATAACAATAAAGTGGTGAGGGCAGAGAGCAAAGCACCAAAAATAGTGTATTTATAGAATATCTATAATCTATAGTAGCCCAACGCCTTCACTTGCAGCCTGTATTGATTGTGTAGGAGTAGGAATTAGCCAAAATTAATGTAACTCTATAGATCCCTAGTCAGGTATCACTGGGATACTGTTATGGTAACATTGTAATATAGTTCTGAGACAGGATCTCCAAAAATATATTAATAAAATGTTAACAATTCAAAGGAGGCGACTACAATGTGTTATGTCTTAAAATACACAACTCAGTGACATTAATATTTATTCATTAGAGGGAAATCCATGACATTGATATGTATAGATTAGACTAAAGGGGCAGCGTGTGCATAGGGGCAAATGAGCAGACACCCCACAAAAATTATCAATCACTTTAATATTGTATTTTAAATTTATATAGATAATACCATTTAATTATATCTGTATATCAGCTTTCACGTCTTCTTTCATATGATTTTGTTAAAAATATGCATCTATCACTTTAAATGAACCCTTTGTGTGCCTTCCCCTTGCCTGGTCTCTCTCCCTAGTGCTGCACTGCTAGATCATATTATTGTGTGAGCTTTTGGGCTGTAACACCCCAACTTGGGTGAATATTATTTCACTCGGCTACAATTGTATCAATTTTCCTGACTGACAGCTTGCAGCATCAACCAATCAGTGCTACAAGCTGTCTGGTTGCTATGAACATTCCCTCTGAATGCCCCCAAGCCTATGAGGCTTATTGTTATGATATGACATCAGGAAGGCCTTATAAGCCAATTATCTCAAACACTCCCCACTCGGTTCCTGCTCTTTTTACTGACTGGATCCTCCTGTGCCAATCTCATCAACCAAGTAAGTTTGCACAGGAAGTGATACTAGAGTGGGTTGGCAGTTCCTTCTCCAGTGGGACTGACTCATATTAGAACCCAGGACAATAGATGTAGAAGCACAGAGCTCTAACTCACTGCACCACCAGCAACAACCCAATTCTTATATATGTTAAATATATCTGTGTATATAGGATCTGTTTCTGTACTCTGTATGGTAAAGGCTTCTCTTGTACACTAAAATGTATTCCTATAGACACAGGGGATTGAGAGCAGGGCGGGGGAGACACAGGGAGGACACAGAGGGGGGGGGGGGGAGACACGAGGAGGGAGAGGAGGGGGGCGAGACACCGAGGGGGGAAGGAAACACAAGGGAGAGAGGGGGAAGAGACACAGGGGAGGGAGAGGAGGCAGTTGAGAGACAGAGGAGGGGGGGGGGAGAGACACAGAGGGGGGAGATGGGGGGAGGAAACCCAAGAGAGGGAGGGGGGAAGAGACACAGAGGAGGATGGGAGAGGGCGGGAAGAGATGCAGAGGAGGGGGGAGAGGGAGGAAGATACACAGAGGAGGGGGAGAAGTTGCAAAGAGACACAGAGGAGGGGGGAAGAGACTCAGAGAAGGGGAGGAGGGGGGAAAAGACACAGAGAGGGGGAAGAGGGGGCGAAGAGACACAGAAGAGGGGGGAAGAGACACGGAAAGGGGGGAGGGGGGAAGAGACATAGAGGGGGTATAGAGGGGGCAAAGAGACACAGAGGAGGGGGAAAGAAACACAGAGGAGGGGGGCAGAGACACGGAGGAGGGGGGAGAGGGGGTGAAGAGACACAGGAGGGGGGAAGAGACACAGAGGACGGGGGAAGAGACACAGATGAGAGGGGAAGACACACAGAGGAAGGGGGAGAGGCTTGAAATGAGCTCCAAAGGTGCCTATCGCAAGGCCAGTAAGGTAGAGGAGGGGAGAGGCTCGCAATGAGTGCCAAAGGCGCACATTGCGAGCCGCGTGATGAGCAGCGACGGCGCTCATCGCAAGGCCAGTAAAATGGGGGGAGGTGAAGGAGGGGCAGAGGCTTGCAATGAGTGCCAATGGCGGTCATTGCGAGGCGCGTGATAAGCGCCAAAGGCCAGTAAAGTAGAGGGGAGGTGGTTAGAGGGGGGGAGAGGCTCGCAATGGTCCTGCAATGGTGTAATGTGGGTTTTTAAGGTCTGGTTTGGGCCTATATGGTCCCGTTTGGTGTAATGTGGGTTTTTAAGGTCCGGTTGGGGCCTATATGGTCCCGTTTGGTGTACTGTGGGTTCTTAATGTTCAGTTGGGGCCTATATGTCCCGCCTGGTTTAATGTGGGTTTTTAAGGTCCGGTTGGGGCCTATATGGTTCCGCTTGGTGTAATGTGGGTTTTTAAGGTCTGGTTGGGTCCTATATGGTTCCGCTTGGTGTAATGTGGGTTTTTAAGGTCCGGTTGGGTCCTATATGTTTCCGCTTGGTGTAATGTGTTTTTTTTTGGTCCAGTTGGGGACTATATGGTCCCGCTTGGTATTTTACATTTTTTTTTAAGTACAGTTTTGGCCTATATATAGTCCTGCTTGCTATTTTAAGGTTGTAAAGGTACGATTGGGGCCTATATAGTCCGATTTGGTGTAATGTGGGTTTTAAAGGCCTGATTGGGGCCTATTTGTCCCGCTTGGTATTTGAAGGTTTTAAAGGTCTGGTTTGGGCCTAAGTAGTCCTGCTTGGTATTTTAAGGTTTTAAAGGTACGATTTGGGCCTATATGGTCCCACTTGGTGTAATGTGGGTTTTTAAGGTCTGGTTTGGGCTTATATAGTCCCGCTTGGTATTTTAAGGTTTTAAATGCCTGGTTGGGGCCTATATGGTCCCGCTTGGTGTAATGTGGGTTTTAAGGTCCGGTTGGGTCCTATATAGTCCCGCTTGGTATTTTATGTTTATTTTAGGTACGGTTTGGGCCTATATAGTCCTGATTGGTGTAAGGTGGGTTTTTAAAGTCTGGTTGTGCCCTATATAGTCCTGCTTTGTATTTTATGTTTTTTTTTAGGTACGGTTTGGGCCTATATAGTCCTGATTGGTGTAATGTGGGTTTTTAAGGTCCGGTTGGGTCCTATATAGTCCCGCTTGGTATTTATTTCTTTTTTTAGGTACGGCTTGGGCCTATATAGTCCTGATTGGTGTAATGTGGGTTTTTAAGGTCCGGTTGTGCCCTATATAGTCCTGCTTTGTATTTTATGTTTTTTTTTAGGTACGGTTTGGGCCTATATAGTCCTGATTGGTGTAATGTGGGTTTTTAAGGTCCTGTTGCGGCCTATATAGTCCTGCTTGGTATTTTCAGCTTTTTAAGGTACGGTTTGGGCCTATATAGTCCTGCTTGGTGTAATGTGGGTTTTTAAGGTGCAGTTGTTGCCTATATAGTCCCGCTTTGTATAATATGTTTTTTTTAGGTATGGTTGGGGCCTAGATAGTCTCGCTTGGTTTCATACATTTTTTTGTATGGTAGGGGTCTTGCACTCTCTGATTTATTTGCTTGTTTTTTATAACGCCCAGGTCCAAACACTGTGCGGCTGCGGACTATTTTGGACTACTACACTTGAAGACACCCTGAGAAGGAGAGTCAACTGTTGGTGAGTGTCATTACATTCATGCAGAAGAGAAATGGTATTATTTGCCTGAATCCCAAGATTCTAGAATTTTTAAACAGTATTAAAAATTCAGTAGGGGGAGTCTATTTCAATGGGCGGGGCAAGTATAAGGTCATTGGTTGGGGCACATAAAGGTCAATATGACAACAGGGGAGAAGTTTAAAATGGGTGGGGTCTGTGTAAGGGGAGGAGCCAAGTCTTGCTCTGGCACCCCTCCAACTTGAAAGTTCACCAGCCGCCACTGGATTAGAGGGGATTCCATGACATTAATATTTATACATTAGAGGGGACTCCATGACATTAATATGTATAGATTAGAGTGGCCTAGATGACATTAATATGGATACATTAGAGGGGCTCCATGACATTAATATGTACAGATTAGAGTGGCCTACATTACATTAATATGGATAGATTAAAGGGGACTCCATGACATTAATATGTATATTTAGAGGGGAGAAGAGAGACTGTGATATGAGAGAAACCTGCAAATGACTGAATAAAGGTCTAGAGAAAAATACCTTTAAGAAAAAGAACAATGCAAGAACAAGAGGTCATGATTTCCAGTTGGTGGGTAGAAGTTTTCAGGAATATGTTAAGTGCCAAAGCAGTCACCATTCAGCATGAAATAGAGTGTAAATATGCACAGTGAACTTGCTGCCTAATTGATCCATAAGCTTTGTAGTTTAGGGCAGAAATGTGCTTCGATTCCTTGCTATATGCCTTATATATAATAAAGCTGCACCATCAGAGTCACTAGAAACTGCAGTGCAGCGGTAAATACAATTATCCCTATAAAATAAATAAAATACAATTGAAAATAAATTAAAATACAAAATCCTGACTAATCATACACTATTTATTTTACACACAGTGATTTGATTCTCTTTGTTGAATATGGAAAAATATAAGGTGTATAATATGGTCTGATAAGTGACAATTTACAATGCAAATGTTGAAAGATTGTTGCTATTATATTTATCATAGTTTGATAATAAATTATGTCATGTGTCACGCAGCAAAAATAATAAAACTGAATTATTATTAAAACATTATGGGCCCTATTAAATTCCAGCCTCGTAAATAAGAGGCTTCTACTTAAGCCCTACGTACTGCAAAGTTTCTCTAACTTACAATGCTATTAAATTAGCCCTGCTGCGAGCAACGTATGAGCTACGCAGCAGGGCCGTACGTATCTACACTGCGTAAATGTACATGAGGAGTGACAGCCTGCGAGATGATATCGCAGGCTCCCACTCCTCATCAATTGCTGCGGGGGTCCTAAAAGGGACCTCCGCGGCAGTCCCCCACATAAGCCCTGCCGTGGGGGTACTCCGAATACCCCCCCCGGCACCTAAAATTAACCCCCCCTCAATGCGGGGGTCCCCGTCGGGACCCCCGAAGTGTCCTCACATGAACACCTTGCTGCAGGGGTCCATAGGAACCCCCGCAGCCCCCACACATTAACCCCTTGCAGCGGGGGTCCCCGATCTGCATAGATCAGGCCCTCCGCTGCATTTAAAACTTTTAAATTCCCCGCCGCGGCTCCTTAAAGGGACCGCGGCACACTATTACCCAATCCCGGCCGCGGCACTTAAAATTAACCCCCCTCTATGCTGGGGGTCCCCATCGGGACCCCCGAAGTGTCCCCATATAAACCCCCTGCAGCGGGGGGCCCCGATCGGCACCGATCGTGACCCTGCTGCAATTCAATTTTAAATTTCCCGCCTCGCGGGTCCTCAAAGGACCGTAAAGGTCCTGAAAGGACTCGCACTAAAAATAATAACCCCAGGCAACTATAATTACCCCATTAACTCATGATGGTCAATCCAGACCACCATAAGACTTAAATTACCCCATTAACTCATGATGGTCAATCCAGACCACCATAAGGCTCTATTTAACCCATTAACTCATGGTGGTCAATACAGACCACCATAAGGCCTAAATTAACCCATTAACTCATGATGGTCAATCCAGACCACCATAAGGCCTAAATTAACCCATTAACTCATGATGGTCAATACAGACCACCATAAGGCCTAAATTAACCCATTAACTCATGATGGTCAATACAGACCACCATAAGGCTCTATTTAACCCATTAACTCATGGTGGTCAATACAGACCACCATAAGGCTCTATTTAACCCATTAACTCATGATGGTCAATCCAGACCACCATAAGGCCTAAATTACCCCATTAACTCATGATGGTCAATACAGACCACCATAAGGCTCTATTTAACCCATTAACTCATGGTGGTCAATACAGACCACCATAAGGCTCTATTTAACCCATTAACTCATGATGGTCAATACAGACCACCATAAGGCCTAAATTAACCCATTAACTCATGATGGTCAATACAGACCACCATAAGGCTCTATTTAACCCATTAACTCATGGTGGTCAATACAGACCACCATAAGGCCTAAATTAACCCATTAACTCATGATGGTCAATCCAGACCACCATAAGGCCTAAATTACCCCATTAACTCATGATGGTCAATACAGACCACCATAAGGCCTAAATTAACCCATTAACTCATGATGGTCAATCCAGACCACCATAAGGCCTAAATTAACCCATTAACTCATGATGGTCAATCCAGACCACCATAAGGCCTAAATTACCCCATTAACTCATGATGGTCAATACAGACCACCATAAGGCTCTATTTAACCCCATCAGTCCCATAAGGGTATATTATTACCATTATGGGCCTGTTACAACCCAACATTAACCACATAAGTGCCATGATGGTCCTCAAGGACCATCATGACACTAACTACAAACACTACACTATAACCCCCAATAAACCATTTAATCTAAACTAACCCCCCTCTACACTAATCTATTAACACTTACACTACCTACCTACACTACCTACCCCCTAATAAACCTCCCCAACACTCTAATTACAAAAAACAAAAAACCTACAGCACAGAAAAGAAAAAACCTACAGTACAAAAAACAAAAAAACCTACAGTACAGAAAAAAAAAAAAATTACAACCCCACCCCCCACTACAGAAAACAAAAAAATACATTACAACCCCACCCCCCACTACAGAAAATAAAAAAATTACACACCTGAAAAGGAAAGACAGATAAACACAATACAATACATACATATAATACATTAAATACATTACATACAATACATGACATTACATATAATATATTACATATATTACATATAATATATTACATATAATACATTACATACATTACATACAATACATGACATTACATATAATATATGAAATATAATATATTACATATAATATATTACATATAATATATTACATATAGTCCTAATCAAATACCCCCTATCTATCTAACATACAATCTATTTAATTTAAAATAAATCCTAACTATATCAAATACATCCCCCTATCTATCTAATATACAAAAAATCCTAACTACATACACAGACCCTTATTCTAAACTAAAATAAAATAATTACAGTCCTAACTACATACACAGACCCTTATTCTAAACTAAAATAAAATAATTACAGTCCTAACTACATACACAGACCCTAATTCTAAGCTAAAATCAATAAATTAAGACCACTTACCTTTAAGATGTTGCTTCAGATCACTAACCTATGGGTCAAACAAAAAATAAAAATTAGTACAAAACATTAAAATCAAATAAATAAACATTCTATACATTCTAAATATTCAACTCACCTTTACAGCATGTCCAGTCACTGTTTATCTCTTCCGGCGCGGCCCTGTTAAAAAAAAAACACAATACATGAATACATGAATACAATATATAAACAATAAATAAAATACACAAATAAACATCTAAATATACATTTAACTTACCTCCCCGCGATGTCCCCGGCCTTCTCTCCTTCAGCCCCGGCTGGGCCGCGGAACCATCCGCGCTCTAAAAAAAAAAAAAAAAAAAAACTACCGGAGGTCTGCACTGGCAGACCTCCCCGACGCTACTGAACCTCCCGGAGTCGTTTCCGGGAGGAAATTGGCATTGGCGGCTTGTGATTGGCTGAAAAAGCTGTCAGCCAATCAAAAGTCGTCAATGTAGGAGCCAATCAGGATGCGCAGATGTCTTCTACCAATCACTCCGTGGGGGTGTATCCCATAGTGATTGGCTGAAGGCATCTGAGCGTTGTGATTGGTTCCCATAAAGATAGACAAGTGTTTTAGCCAATCAGGGTGGGATATTGGGGTGTATCCCATCCTGATTGGCTCACACATTGACGACTTTTGATTGGCTGAAATTGATAGACAGCTTTTTCAGCCAATCACAAGCCGCCAATGCCAATTTCCTCCCGGAAACGACTCCGGGAGGTTCAGTAGCGTCGGGGAGGTCTGCCAGTGCAGACCTCCGTTAGTTTTTTTTTTTTTTTTTTTTTAGAGCGCGGATGGTTCCGCGGCCCAGCCGGGGCTGAAGGAGAGAAGGCCGGGGACATCGCGGGGAGGTAAGTTAAATGTATATTTAGATGTTTATTTGTGTATTTTATTTATTGTTTATATATTGTATTCATGTATTCATGTATTGTGTTTTTTTTTTAACAGGGCCGCGCCGGAAGAGATAAACAGTGACTGGACATGCTGTAAAGGTGAGTTGAATATTTAGAATGTATAGAATGTTTATTTATTTGATTTTAATGTTTTGTACTAATTTTTATTTTTTGTTTGACCCATAGGTTAGTGATCTGAAGCAACATCTTAAAGGTAAGTGGTCTTAATTTATTGATTTTAGCTTAGAATTAGGGTCTGTGTATGTAGTTAGGACTGTAATTATTTTATTTTATTTTAGAATAAGGGTCTGTGTATGTAGTTAGGATTTTTTGTATATTAGATAGATAGGGGGATGTATTTGATATAGTTAGGATTTATTTTAAATTAAATAGATTGTATGTTAGATAGATAGGGGGTATTTGATTAGGACTATATGTAATATAATATATGTAATATATTATATGTAATATATTATATGTAATATATTATATGTAATGTCATGTATTGTATGTAATGTATGTAATGTATTATATGTAATATATTATATGTAATATATTATATGTAATATATTATATGTAATGTCATGTATTGTATGTAATGTATTTAATGTATTATATGTAATATATTAGATGTAATATATTATATGTAATATATTATATGTAATGTCATGTATTGTATGTAATGTATTTAATGTATTATATGTATGTATTGTATTGTGTTTATCTGTCTTTCCTTTTCAGGTGTGTAATTTTTTTATTTTCTGTAGTGGGGGGTGGGGTTGTAATGTATTTTTTTGTTTTCTGTAGTGGGGGGTGGGGTTGTAATTTTTTTTTTTTCTGTACTGTAGGTTTTTTTGTTTTTTGTACTGTAGGTTTTTTCTTTTCTGTGCTGTAGGTTTTTTGTTTTTTGTAATTAGAGTGTTGGGGAGGTTTATTAGGGGGTAGGTAGTGTAGGTAGGTAGTGTAAGTGTTAATAGATTAGTGTAGAGGGGGGTTAGTTTAGATTAAATGGTTTATTGGGGGTTATAGTGTAGTGTTTGTAGTTAGTGTCATGATGGTCCTTGAGGACCATCATGGCACTTATGTGGTTAATGTTGGGTTGTAACAGGCCCATAATGGTAATAATATACCCTTATGGGACTGATGGGGTTAAATAGAGCCTTATGCTGGTCTGTATTGACCATCATGAGTTAATGGGTTAATTTAGGCCTTATGGTGGTCTGGATTGACCATCATGAGTTAATGGGTTAATTTAGGCCTTATGGTGGTCTGTATTGACCACCATGAGTTAATGGGTTAAATAGAGCCTTATGGTGGTCTGTATTGACCCTCATGAGTTAATGGGTTAATTTAGGCCTTATGGTGGTCTGTATTGACCACCATGAGTTAATGGGTTAATTTAGGCCTTATGGTGGTCTGTATTGACCACCATGAGTTAATGGGTTAAATAGAGCCTTATGGTGGTCTGTATTGACCATCATGAGTTAATGGGTTAATTTAGGCCTTATGGTGGTCTGGATTGACCATCATGAGTTAATGGGGTAATTATAGTTGCCTGGGGTTATTATTTTTAGTGCGAGTCCTTTCAGGACCTTTACGGTCCTTTGAGGACCCGCGAGGCGGGAAATTTAAAATTGAATTGCAGCAGGGTCACGATCGGTGCCGATCGGGGCCCCCCGCTGCAGGGGGTTTATATGGGGACACTTCGGGGGTCCCGATGGGGACCCCCAGCATAGAGGGGGGTTAATTTTAAGTGCCGCGGCCGGGATTGGGTAATAGTGTGCCGCGGTCCCTTTAAGGAGCCGCGGCGGGGAATTTAAAAGTTTTAAATGCTGCGGGGGGCCTGATCTATGCAGATCGGGGCCCCCCCCTGCAATGGGTTTATGTGGGGACACTTCGGGGGTCCCGATGGGGACCCCCAGCATAGAGGGGGGTTAATTTTAAGTGCCGCGGCCGGGATTGGGTAATAGTGTGCCGCGGTCCCTTTAAGGAGCCGCGGCGGGGAATTTAAAAGTTTTAAATGCTGCGGGGGGCCTGATCTATGCAGATCGGGGACCCCCGCTGCAAGGGGTTAATGTGGGGGTGCTGCAGGGGTCCCGATAGAGACTCCTGCAGCATGGGGATGTGTATAGGGTGCAGGGGAGAGCCTCACACTGCTGTCTCGGGCTGTTCCGAGGCAGCACGTAGAGGCTTTCGGATCCCTTGCGTGGACTTTTTGTCCACGTAGGGATTCTTACGATATGCGAGACTCGTGCATAGATTTAAAGCTACGTAGCTCTCTCGGAGCCTATTCTCGGCCATTTTCTCGCAGTCATATCGTAAAGCAGGCTGCGAGAGATTCGGTTCTCGCAAACAGCAGGAAAACTGCCTTTTGCGAGCACCGAGAGAACTATGAGGGAGAATTTAATAGGGCCCTAGATTCACAAAAAAGTATCAAATTCTAAAATGTTTGTGATCCTCAGCATGGAATTGAAAATATTACAAATTGTACATCAAATACTAATCTTAATATAATTTACTTGAAATTATATTAAACTAGCGAATTGCCCGTCAAAAAATGAAGGCAATGAAATTGTAAGGTAGCTAATGCTGTTTGGTGTATAATAAATATGTAATACATTACTAAATGAATATACTGTACCTATTTTGAAGCATTGTGATGAAGAGCTGGCAATGTGTGTTGATGTTGCTGCAGCATTAGTGGTGTGGAGCTGCTGTGTAAGCATGCTGAATGTGTGCACTATGTGGTATGAATATCCGTATGTCGTTTGTGGCGTTTTGCGAGTTTCTTGTTGTGTTTTGCGAGTTTCTTGTGGTGTTTTGCGAGTTTAGAGTGCTGTAGCCTCGTTTTCGTTTTGTTCGGCGGCCATTTTTTCTCTCGCTTAGATTTTTTTTTAGTCTCTAAACTCTTTTATTTCGAGTAAAATCGAGGTCTAAGTAGCATTTTTGAGGTCCTGGGTGCTGCCTCTTGGTGTAGGTAAGGTTTTTATGTATGTGCTGTGTGTATGTATTGTGTTTTACATTTTGTAATGTTCGCGAGTTGCGTCCGAGTGTTGCGAGGCCGTAATGTGTGTGAACGTGTGTCGTATGTTGTTTGCGAGTGTCGTAATGTGTGTGTCGTGCTGTTTAGGTTGCGACGTGAAGTTTGCGAGGGTCGCAGTTGCTGGCATGGAGCGCCTTCGGCGCTCCATGCCAGCAACTGCGGCCCTCGCTTTGCGAGGTCCTCAGGTGCTGGCATGGAGCGCCTACGGCGCTCCATGCCAGCAACTGAGACCCTCGGGCAGTGCCCTCGCTTCGCGAGAACCTTGGCTCGCTGCGCGAGCCGCGGCCCTCGCTAAGCGAGGGCCGCAGCTCGCTATGCGAGTTGCGGCCCTCGCTTCGCGAGGGCCGCGGGCTCGCTACGCGAGCCCGCAGCGTTAGCAACAACTCGTACGCTCACAACTATATATGTGATAATTGCATTACAAATATACCACTTATTCCATGTATTCGATGTAGAAGTAAGCAAGTCAGTAACTCTTCCGGTATAACCAGGAAGTATTATAAACAAAAATGTCAAGGGTTAAACAGAGGATGATGATTGACAGGTTCCAGGCAAGCATAAAACATAATTTTTAAACATTTGCAGCACTTGTTTAAAAAGTATGCAGTGATTTAAAATTTGCTAATAATGTTTTTTCTTAATTCATAAAAGATGCGCTAAAATAGTTACAGGGCATTAAAGAACTGCCCATGTCCCATGAGACCCCCCACAAGGAACAGAGCATGGTGGCACAGGTGGGGGCCCTGTGACTAGGCAGATGAGGATATAGGGGCGGGATCTCATTTGATCCTTCTCAAATACAGTGCCCAGTGAAAATGTATTGATCAAAATGTTAACTTGTGACTGTCCACAGATCATGGCCTATGTTTTTTGGAATATGACCATTCACTGATCATTCCTATTTTGATCATACTAATTCAAAGTTTTTAATTTCACATTATATGTGTGTAATTGATTTGGATTGCATAATCTAGGAGTTATTGCATTGGTTTAATTGAGCAGAGGAAGACCATATGTAAGTGTTATGCACATTACTGGTTACGTCTATTATATGAAGTGATGAATGATGAGGTTTATATTTATCTAATTGTCGTTATTCTTGTGTATCAGACCACATGTGACTCTAGTAGATGCTATGCATCATTATTAATATACAGTATTACCTTTAAGCCAACAGATGATCACATTTTACAAAGCCTCCTGTCCTCTTGGGTGTCATTTGCACCACACCAATGATATTAATGCACAGTCTGCTACATTTAAGACTGCTCTGTGAATATGATAAACATATTCTTATTGTACCATAATCCATGTGACTGTGTATTTTTAATAGTTACTGATTTGGGACATTAACATGCATTACATTTAGTTTATGATCTAATATGTGTATACATATCATGTTTCAGCATACCCATCCTGTGTTGAGATATAGTGCATGTGTATAAATCATATATTCAGAAATCATCTGCATGAAGAGATTAATAAAATATAGATAACAGTATAATCATATGTATATATCAGTTATGGATAATGGTAAAATATGTCTGATCACCACTATGTCTTTTTTTCCCTGTGAATAATGTTTCCTTAATTAGAAATGAATGTTATTAGGGCCAAGTGATTTCACTTTCCATGTTAAATATTATGTTACCATTAACAAAAGGTTAACATCAATTCACATATTGGTTCAAACAACAGCTGAAATATGCATGAAGTGTGACATTATTATCAAATAATTAGCCTTATTTATCAAAACTTGTTCAAGTGAAATGTGCATTGCCTCAATGACCTCATCTATCCATCTCCACTTCTGCTGACCCCATCTTGGTGTACCTCCAATCTTTCGCAGCAACAGAATCTTCTCTAGAAAATCCTGTCTTTTTGTTATGTGGGCAAAATGTTTGAGCTTTAGCTTCATGATGAAGTGACACGTTTGGCTTAATTTCCTGTAGTACTGATTTATTGGATCATCTTAAGTCCAATGGACTTTAAAATGTTTTGGCCAACACCACAATTCAAAGGCGTCAATTCTCCTGCGCTCAGACTTCTTTATGGTCCAGCTCTCACATCCGTATGTTACTACTGGGAATACCAGAGTTCTTACTATGCAGACCTTTGACAAAATACGCTGATTTAAATGCATGATATAATGTGTGAAACAACACTTTTATGATAATACAGTCTTAACTTTATCTTTGTCACACGAGGTCTTAGACATTGTGAGTTATTATAAATTATTCTGTAAAGCTTTTTTTTGTTTCATAAAAAGTAAGTAAACATTGTAGAACAATAAAAGATAAGATGTTGCCGCCTCTATCTGCCATTTCTACCTTACAGTTAGAATATCATTTGCCTTTTCAGCAAATCACAGGTTGCATCCAAGGATGTTTTTTTGATTGTTCAAAGCGAATAACAATATTTCTAAATGCACAAAACCCTAATTTTACATTTTAATGTTCTTATTTGCCATGCGTATCTCTATCATATTACAAACTTTAGTTGGATGCAGATTAATCATATACATAATGTCCTTAGATTAATACCATTCCCTTCAAGTCTAAGTTGATCTAATTAAGGAATTTCGATGTTAAGCAAAGCCATGGTGTCCAGATCGTTTTACATTTATCTACCCCTTTTAAAGTACTTGACCTGTATTTCCATTATTACAGTAATACAGTGCCTTGCAAAAGTATTCACCCCCCTTGGCATTTTTCATGTTTTGTTGCCTAACAACCTGAAATTAACATGGATTATTTGAGGATTTGCATCATTTAATTTACAGAATACGCCAACAACTTTGAAGATGTTATTTTTTTATTTATTGTGAAGCAGACAACAAATAGGACAAATTAACAGAAAAAGCCAATGTGCAATCCTATTCACACCCCTAAAGTCAATACTTTGTAGAGCCACCTTTTGCGTCAATCACAGCTCAAAGTCGCTTTGGATAAGTCTCTATGTGCTTGCCACATCTTACCACTGGGATTTTGCCCTTTCCTCTTGCAAATCTGCTCCAGCTCCTTCAAGTTGGATGGTTTGTGCTTGTGAACAGCAATCTTTAAGTCTGACCAAAGATTTTCTATTGGATTGAGATCTGGGCTTTGACTAGGCCATTCCAACACATTTACATGTTTCCCCTTAAAACACTCAAGTGTTGCTTTGGCAGTGTGTTTGGGGTCATTGTCCTGCTGGAAGGTGAACCTCCGTCCTAGCCTCAAATCACGCACAGAGTGGTAAAGGTTTTGCTTAAGAATATCCCTGTATTTAGCACCATCCATCTTTCCCTCAACTCTGACCAGTTTCCCAGTCCCGGCTGCTGAAAAACATCCCCACACCATGATGCTGCCACGACCATGTTTTACTGTGGGGATGGTGTTCTTTGGGTGATGTGATGAGTTGGGTTTGCACCAGACATAGCATTTTCTTTGATGGCCGAAAAGTTATATTTTAGTCTCATCAGACCAGACCACCTTCCTCCATTTAGTTTTTTGATGAAAGTAATGGCTTTCTTCTGGCCACTCTGCCATAAAGCCCAACTATATGGAGCGTACGGCTTATAGTTGTCCTATGTACAGATACTCCAGTCTCTGCTGTGGAACTCTGCAGCTCCTCCAGGGTTTCCTTAGGTCTGCCTCTCTAAATAATTTCCTCCTTGCCCGTTCCTTGAGTTTTGGTGGGAAGCCATCTCTTGGCAGGTTTGCTGTTGTGCCATGTTCATTTAATTTGGTTATGATAGATTTGATGGTGCTCCTGGGATCATCAACCATTTGGATCTTTTTTTATAACCTAACCCTGACTTGTACTTCTCAACAACATTGTCCCTTACTTGTTTGGAGAGTTCCTTGGTCTTCATGGCAGTGTTTGGTTAGTGGTGCCTCTTGCTTAGGTGTTGCAGCCTCTGGGGCCTTTCAAAAAATGTGTGTATACGTAATGACAGATCATGTGACATTTAGATTGCACACAGGTGGACATAATTTCACTAATTATCTGACTTCTGAAGGCAATTGGTTGCACCAGAGCTTTTTATGGGCTTAATAACAAAGGGGGTGAATACATACGCACATGCCAATTTTCTGCTATTTCTAAAAAATAGTTTTATGTATTTTTCTCATTTTTCTTCAGCAACTTAGACTATTGTGTTCTGATCCATCACATAAAATTGAGATTAAAAAAACATTGAATTTAAGGCTGTAATGTAACAAAATAGGTAAGGAATTAGATGTTGAACCCCTTTTAAGGTACTTGACATTTATTTCCATTATTACAGTAATACAGAGCCTTGCAAAAGTATTCACCCCCCCCCCCCCCTTGGCATTTTTCATGTTTTGTTGCCTCACAACCTGGAATGTTGCAGGTTGAGGCCACTTGGAGGTTGTGGCCACTTGGAGCAGAGTGGATACCTGGAATTCTGAATACTTTTCAAGGCAGTCATTTTACAAACTATTGGACTGTTTGTTTTGCACCACCCAGTTTTAGCTGGATGAGAGCTGGTTAGTGAGAAAAATATATATTAGTGAAGTACCTCCATGGAAGCTATGCCTATTGTTTCCTGTATAGGCTCCGGTATTCTGTGTTCCTCTGTCAAAATATATGAAACCTGGATACAAACCCACAGGAAAAGGTCAGTCAAAATTACCATATTTTTTGTTTTAATGGAAGTAGCAATCCTAGGACACAATGTGCTGCTTTTGGACTGTTATTTATTTTACAATATGCATCAATGTACCTCTTTGATTAAAACTGGTGAAGCAATCAGACAAGATGTCATCTTATTAAGTCTAGAAGGTGTTAAATATATTCTTTGGAGACACATATTCTTTGGAGATACTTTAATAATGTCTCAGTCAGAGATGTGATCATCAGTATGTATCACATTTCTTAGATCTCTCTCTCTTTTCAGTTTTTAGATGAGTGTATTCGTATGCTAGTGAAATATATGCATGAAATGATTCCATTAGTGCTTGGATACTTATAATTTTAATAATAATATAATTAAAGGAAAGATGAAAGAATAATATGAACTGTATATCTATAACAATGTGTACACATTAGTTTCTGCAAAGTTCAGTTCTGCCTCATTAGCATTAATACTTTGGATCAAAATAGCCAGTGTTGCTTTGTTGCATTGCATCACAATAGGACTAAACTCCTACAATACTGTGTAATATTATTTACTAGCGACTTGCCCGTCAAAAAATGACGGCAATGTGATGTATATGTTTGTGAAGTTGTTTAGTTATTTAAATATATTTTTGACCCTTGTAAGTATTGTGATATGAACATGTATTTTTGTAAAATGTTGATGTAATGGTTTTTTAAAATGAAATTTGTATCTGAAGAATTGTTCACTTTAATATACATAGAATCCAGAGAAAAGTAAAAAGTAAAAATACTTTTTTAAACGTGGCGAATTTTAACATGAAGTTTAAAATATATATAAGCAATAACCTTGAAAGTATATATTTTTAAAATTAAACTTTATTTTTTATGTAACTTTGTAATTTTTGCAAAACATTTGTCTAATTTTGAACATTATAAACAGGAACATAGTAAATACATTTTGTAACATAATTTTGAATTAAAAGTATTAACATTTGAATGTAAAAACAGTTTAACTTTAAATTAATCAATATTAACATGCAATTTATATCAGAATAATTGTTAAGTTTAATATACATTGAATGTAGAGGAAGGCATACAGTAAAAACTCTCCTTAAACCGTACGTAATTAAAGTAATTCATTACTGAGCACATAAACTGCCGATAAACATTAATGTAGGTAGTAATCTTAAAATAACATAGAATATTTACATTGTGACTTAAAAGGTGCTTGAGCTCTTAACATGAACTTTGTAATATGTTGAATGAAATAACTTGAAAATATTGTTTTTAAACTTGTAACATTAGAAACATTAACATAGTGACTTAACATTTTAACATAATTTTTCATAGAAATGCAAGGCAAGTATTTTGTGAGGCGAATTATCCATAAACATGACTTCCATTAATTATGACTGAATTAAACAACCAATTGTTTTGTATTTTTGAATGTTTTTCCAAAATGTTTGCATGGCTTTAGTTTGTATCCTGCAAAGTTATAGTACTTCATAGTAGACAATGTTTTTAGTAAAAATACATCCATCTTCTAATAAATCACCTTGACTTTCATTGTTTTCAATGTAAACTTTAATAGCCTGTGGATTTTTGCACCGTGACAACGCAACGTACAATTGACCATGTGCAAAAACTGGTTCTTCCAAGTAAATACCCACAGATTTGAAAGTTTGACCTTGTGATTTATTAATGGTCATGGCAAATGCCATAATAATGGGAAATTGTCTTCTTTGAAGTATAAAAGGGAGACTACTTTCACTTGGTGCTAAATCTATTCTTGGTATGAAAACTCTCTCTCCTTTATGGGTCCCAGTTAAAATTTCAGCATCTATAAAATGGTCCTTTAATTGTTGAACAATTAATCTTGTGCCATTGCATAGGCCTTTTTTGGGGTTCATATTTCGCAGTAACATGATAATTGCACCTTTCTTTAGCTGCAAAATATGTGGTGGCATTCCAGAAGGAGTTAAAGAGTTAATGAATTCAGTTGAAAAGTTTGCCTGACTTTCATTGTCATCAGCAAGTACAGAATCAGCACTGTGATAATTTCTTTGTGGTGCATTAATTTTTTTAAAGATTTCATTATTGACTATTAATGCATCTTTATTTTTACACGTCAGTATAACTTGGTTGGCAAGCTCGGAATATTCTTCGTTATTTATGCTCCCTTCAAATATAGCCGATATAATATCTTGTTGACAAATCATATGAGGTGGGATCTCTACAGTGTCGTCAGGTAAATGTAGTATTTTTTCTGTTCTGCCTTCTCCAATTTTAATAAGCCAATCATTGAAATCAGTTTGGCCTTCTGATCTCATATTTTGTTGCAGTTGAATATGGGTAAAATGTTTCCATACTGTACTTGACTTTATACATGTTTCAATAATGTCTGTTCGATTTCCATGTACAACGACAGGTAATGTTTGTCTAAAATCGCCACCCAACAACATTACCTTTGCACCAAATGGAAAAATATTATCCATGACTTCACGAAGCAAACGGTCAATACATTGGAGGGCATAGCATGACATCATTGTGGCCTCATCTATTATAATTAATTTACATTTCTTCAATTTCTTTGCTTGTAAGGATGTCATGCGAATATCTGACACAGAATTTTCCAAAATAGGCACTGGTAGTTTAAATCCACTATGAACAGTTCTTCCACCTTCTAATAAAAGTGCAGCAATTCCAGTAGTGGCAAACGCCATTGCTATTTTTCCTTGTGCTCGTACTGAACTCATTAATAAATTGTACAAATATGTTTTCCCTGATCCGCCAGGTCCATCAAGATAGAAATAACGCTCTGTCACCATGTCATCATCTATAGCATTTTTAATGGCATGAAATGCTTGCAATTGTAGTGTATTTAAAGTTGCAAGTCTTTCTTCTGTTCTTTCTGCTTGTAGTTGAATGTCATAGTCTTCAAAGTTAATGTCATCTATTAGACCTGGATCAGGCAAATTAAAACTTGCACAACTTAATCCATGAGTTAAAAAGACTTCTTGAATTTCCATTAAGGCTTTTAAGTGTGCAATGGGTTCATTGTATCGTCGCATAAAGTCTTCAGCCATATTACTTTTAAAAGTCTCCCACAAAGCTAATGCATTTGGAGCATTTGAGAAGATACAAATAAAAGCAAATTGTTCTCTCATCTGTCGTGGCATTTGACATTGTGCTGCTTCTTCTAAACATCTTTCCCACTCTGTATTATCAGCGAGTAAGTTTCTATGTCTTGCAGCTAAATGGAAGAATTCATATACAATGTCATTAACAGTTCTTAATTGTTCAAAACTTTGTGCTCCTGGAACTTTTAAAAGTAATATCCGTAAGCAAAATCGTTCAACATCTCTTGGACTGACTGTGTAAATTCGTGGAATTATTTTATTGCCTCTGGTTTTTCTTGCTCTCCATAATCCATTCACAAAAACATAGTGATATGGAATTTCAATATATAAGTATTGTGTTGCTTGAGCATCAGTGGAATTTAATGCAAACCATGCAGTTAGTGTAGTGTGACGATCTTCACTTTGGGCCAATGCATTCATTTCATTTCCAGCATGGAAATAGACTAAATGTCGTTGTGGCAAATGTACTGCTAACCTATATACTGCATGTGATCTATCATGCATTTCAAATTTTAAAAGCCGCCACATAGCTTCTGGCGCACTGACATAGCGAGCATCTACATGAGATGCAAGTTCATCATGTACTAACTCACTACTTTCAGGGTTGTCTGCACTTTTGACGACTACAGTAGATGCATCGTAACTTTTGTAAATATATTTGTAGACATATTTAATGGATTTGATGGAAGTGCAGGCTTCTACGTTGATGTGGGCGTTGTACTTCATGAGTAAATGTGGATTGTAGGGTACTACATATCTATTGTCCACTTTTTTTCCACGAATAATGGCACTATCTCCTTCTCTTCTTTTATAAAGTGGATATCCATCACAGTTTTGTCTCTATAATCTTTTGGAAAATCTTTTGAACATTGATTATTTTCCATACATGGTGATTGTGGATTAAGGTCTCCACAGGGTCCATGAATCATGCGATGAGTAACAATCTCATATAGTCTACCATATAGTTCTGGATCTGGTAGTTCAGCAACTATGACTGCATCCACTTTTTCCGAAGTATCTAATTTATCTTTCTCTTGAAGTATTATGAGAAGATGTGCATGTGGAAGGCCTCTTTTTTGAAATTCAATGGTATATACATAAGCAAGACATTTGCCAAATAACTGATTTATAGTAAAGTCACGTATTAATTCATTTAATTTTATCTTAAAAACTCTGGCTACTAAATCTGGTCGATCTGAAGCACTTTGTCCAAGAAGTAGATTTTGATGAATTTCTGGCCATTGTGGATTACATGTAAATGTCACAAATAAATCTGGTTTTCCAAATTTTGTCACAATAGCCATAGCATCATTGTATCTTTCTCTCATATTTCGAGGAGATCCTTGAAAGGAAGATGGTAAAATGATGGCTTTGCCAGCTGTCATGTCTCTGCTTGTAGCCACGTCAGCAACATAGTCCATGAGTCCACAATATTGTTCTACACGTAGTTTATCTTGTTGATATTTTATAAAGTTTAAATTATTTGCCTCAACTTGCAAATATGAATCAATAATCCATTGTTGTGTTAGTTTCCCACCACATAAAATTGGATTAAATTCATCTCTAATGGCAATTTGAGCAACTTTAAATTCAAGCATAGAAACATTATTTCGGATTCTGGCTTTAGCATTTGGGTAACTGGGAAGGGTTAATTTTGGTTGCCAACCTGCTTCTCCGTGTGGTAAAAAGATGGGATATGTCATTGGATCTAAATTTGGACTTAAGATATTAATATTAATAAATGGTTGGTCCTCATTTCTGGGATATACTCTAATGTCTCTTTGAAATGGTGGTTCTCCTTCATCATTCTGAAAGACCATTGCAACCTCATTTGATGTTGGCAAGTTATAACGACGTTTATCAGTATGTCTGTCTCTTTTAAGCACCATATTAACCTTTGGCATGGGTAATTGATGTCTTTGTGCATGAAGTAGTTGTTCATTTTCTACTTCTGCCAATTTTTTGTAAGCTTTACTGTAGGGATTGTTGTCCATAATGTTATTTAGCTCTATAAAAACACTGGGTAAGCATTTTTTATTTTCTTCCATCTGCATACGTTGGTCAACAGCTTCCATTGTATCTAGGACATATAGTTGAGCGAATTTTCTTTGCTCTCCTTCCTCTGGATGTAAATGTGAAGTCCGATGATAAATTTGTCCTTGGACTTTAAAACAGTAAGGACCATGTCCTGGTACATTAGCAGCCAATGTTGCCCCCATAGATGCAAATGATATGGCACTATTGTAGGATCTTATGTTTGTCTTAAAATTTTTGTAATTTGGAAAAGTAGGTTCAGTCATAATATTTTGTAAATAGGTTGGAAATTGTTTCCTTTCTGGAAGTTTGAACTTTCCTTTTTGACAACAACTAATAAATTGTCCATCTCGGGGTCTCTCCTGTTTAAAATAATAAGCCTCACAAAATTGACATTGAGTAGTCATGTCCCCACAACTATGAACCTCTACTGCTAAAGACTTCAGTAAAGGACAATTTGCAAAGCATATTGGATGTTGACTTTCATATTCATCAGATGAAAAGTCATGAAATGTTTCAACAACACGTTCTAAATGTTTAGTTTTTTTCGTAGCTTTTCTTGGTATATGTTGGACTTTGGTTGAAATGTCCTGTAAGTTTTTAGTAAGAGTTTGTAAATGCTTTGTTTTTGTAGTTGCTTTTTTTGGTCTGTCTTGACTGGTATCTTGTAAAATGTCATCTGATGTTTTAGGAACAGTTTGTAAATGCTTTATTATCTTTTTATTTTTTTTGGTTGTATCTTTCATTTTTGCAGCTGATATTCTTTTATTTGCAAGTCTTTTGCGTTCTTTTTCTCATCGAATTTCTTTCTCCTCCGGTGTCTGCTGGGCGGCCCATCTCTCTTGTCTTTCTCTAGTTTGACGTCTTTTCTTCTCTTCTTTGGTCTCGTTATCAGCCATATTAATCTGTAAATGAAAAAAAAGTAAATGTAATTGTGTATATTTAAAATTGTAATTCCTGTTAAAGATTCTTGTGCACAATTGGTGAACTAAAAGGCAAATCATTAAGGTATCATTTATATTTAGAATGTATCATTTAAATTTAGTTAAATTTATAATTCGTGTCCTCACTGGCTAAGAATGTGGCCAATAGAATAGTGCTGTAAATAAGCATGTAACATATTTTTTTAAAATAATGGTTTTATTTATTAAAAACGTTGTTTGTGGATAGATATTTTCCACTGCAAAACTTCTTTGCTAAAAAAAAAAGTGATGTGGTTATTGAGCTATGTATTGCATAGTAGCAATTTAAATAAAATAAGGGAGATATTAAATTAATTATTTTATTTTTCTGTTGACACAGATGCAACTGAAAGCAGTTTCTTTAGTTTTATACTTTAGTACTTATTATACTTTACCTTGGTTGAAGTGTGATTTAAATCCGAATGTTTGTTGGTCCTCGGTTCAAAATCGGTGTCCAATGGTGTGGTCCTCTGTTGGAAGTCCTCGTCCGATGGTGTGGTCCTGTGGCGATAGCCCTCGTCCGATGTTGTGGTCCTGTGGCGATATCCCTCGTCCGATGTTGTGGTCCGTTGGTGAAAGTCCTCGTCCGATGGTCTGGTCCTGTGTTGAAATTCCTCGTCTGCTGGTCTGGTCCTGTGTTGATATTCCTCGTCTGCTGGTCTGGTCCGAGTCCTCGTCCGATGGTCCGGTCCTTTGGAAAACGTCCTCGTCCGATTGTCTTCACGCAGTATCTGTTGTAATATAAAATAGAAAATGTTGTTTGAGTGAAATGTCATTGAATTGCAATGTTGAAAATTGAATAGGGTTGTAAATAAGCACATCATCACATATATTTGTTAAAATAGAATAAGGGCCTAAAAGTGCTTATTTATACCCATATTGAATTGCCCAAAATAGCAATTGAATGAGGGCCTTTGGTTACTGCATTTGTTATATTGTGAGCTCCTCATTCAATTGTGTTTTGGCCAGGGGCGGCCCGTCCATTGGGGCGTCAGGGCAAACGCCCCCCCAAATATTTTCTTCACCCTGCAATAAAAAAAACACAACAATGTATTAGTATAACCCAAAAACAAATAAATATAAGGTGTACATCATCATTTCAAGTCTAAATAGTATTAAAATGAATTAAAGTTAGAAAAGGGACACTGTCACTTTAAAATAACCCTTGCGCTAAATTAACTAATGCTGTGTATCTATCGCCCCCTGCCTGCACCCTGTGTGATCAAATTACAATAGTTACACTGTGTACACTAACCTTTAGACTCTTCTCTTCTCTTCAATGAGTCCTGGCCTGGCCCACTGACCGTTAATGCATGCCGCCCACCATCACAGTGACGATATGCATGGGCGGTCATAAATGTATCAATTAATAAATGACAGTCTTCCATCATTGACCAATCAATGATGGAAGGCTGTCCAGTTACTAAGTGATCAATCTAAACCCACCCAGACCGTTAGCCCTGAGCGCCCGCCAGCAAATAGAGCCTCGAGTTTGATTTTGATTGACTGATACAGTTAATAAAACCACCAGTTCCCTGTCCCTTCCCCCTTTCTGTTTCCTGACCCTGGTCACGCTGAGACTGAGAGACCTCCCTGGCTGAATCTACTCATCTGCTCTGCCTGCCTAACACAGTAAGTCTACACCTGCCTCTGCCTGGCACCTGCCCCTGCCCCTGGCCAAACCAAAACCCCTAGTAGCCCCTAATAAAAGTTAGGGGTGACCAGTTACCCCCAGTCCCCCACTATGCCTGCCTAGCCTGCCAGTGCCACCCACTACCACCGACGACCCCAGCCATCACCCCCATGTGGCCTGTGCCACCCCCGATCAGGCCTGCCCTATGCTAGCCTAGCTATGCCATCATGCCACCACCGGATTACACCGATCACGGGATCGGGGTAGTCGGGTGGTGAGCGGGGTGGCACAGGCCCACATGGGGGTGATCGGATCACCCCCTTGATGAGGCCTGTGCCACCCCTGATGACCTCCATGTATGCCACCCCCGAGGCCCGATCACCACCGGGCCCCCGGCACCACCCCGATGCGGCCTATGCTACCCCGGGTATTCGGGCAGTGAGCGGGGTTGACCAGGCCACATGGGGGTGGATGTTCACCCCCATGAGGCCTGTGCCACCCCTGGTCGTGGCCTATGGGCGACCGATGGGCGCCTGACCGTGACCGACCCCACCCTGGATGAACCATTAACCAACTACCAACCCCCCCCCCCCCCTATTTTTATTCCATTTTTAGAAGTAACAGGCATGTATATGTGCATGTCACTTCTAAAGATAAAATAAAAATAAGGGAAGGGAAAAAAAAAATACAGTAACAACATTATTACAATTAAACACACAGTAAGCAAACACATTGTTAGTACAGTTAGTAACACAACACATTGTATACAAAAATAAACAGCTTTAAACAAACATTAATAAAAAATAAAATAAACAGCACATACACACATTGTTAGTACAGTTAGTAACACAACACATTGTATACAAAAATAAACAGCTTTAAACAAACATTAATAAAAAATAAAATAAACAACAGCACATACTTACCTGTAAAATTGACCCCTCCAGCGTTGGCCTTCTGTCCTCTCTGGATATAGTCATGATGAAAAATAAATAATCCATGTTGATTGAAGCCAATGATCAAAAATAAAATAATCCATGTTGATTGAAGCCAATGATCAAAAATAATCCAATCTTGATTGAAGCCATTGTCCATCCATCCATTCTGGCCCATTGAAAGAGGCCTCCAAAAAAAAAAAAACGACGCTCTAAAAAAAAAAAAACAACACACTAAAAAGAGCTCCTCCAACAAGGAGCCCCTCCCGCGATTAATTGTTTTTTTCCCACGGTCTGCTATATATACTAATTTTTGAAGGACTCTGATTGGCTGAAATTTTTGATTGACATCGATTTCAACCAATGAGAGTCTTTAAAAAATTAGCAAATCAGCAAGCAGGTATGGAAGCCTGTAAGGGTAAAAAAGGTTAGTGTGAACTTGTTTGACCCTGTATGTATTATACATATTACAGGGCTATTTTATGTGATATACATGTTACAGGATAATATCCTGTAACATGTATAGCCAAAAAATAGCACTGTAATATGTATAACAAATAAAGTGTAATAGAAATGCATGAACAATATAATATACCATGTAATAAAGAACATCAATTAATCAAATAATAAATATTAATTAATATATATTGTTGTATGTATATGTTTATGTATATTTATGTGTAATTTTTTTTTGTAAATATCAAAATATCACAATAAATAAATATATATATATATATATATATATATATATATAACAATTTGATATATATATATATATATTTATTTATTGTGATATATTGATATACAATTTATATATATATATATATATATATATATATATATATATATATATATATATATATATATATATTTATATATATATATATATATATATATTTTTTTTGGGCCTATATGTTATTTAAGGTTTTTAAGGTACGGTTGGGGCCTAAGTGGTCCCAATTTGTTATTTAGGGTTTTTAAGGTACGGTTGGGGCCTATATGGTCCCAATTTGTTATTTAGGGTTTTTAAGGTACGGTTGGGGCCTATATGGTCCCAATTTGTTATTTAGGGTTTTTAAGGTACGGTTGGGGCCTATATGGTCCCAATTTGTTATTTAGGGTTTTTAAGGTACGGTTGGGGCCTATATGGTCCCAATTTGTTATTTAGGGTTTTTAAGGTACGGTTGGGGCCTATATGGTCCCAATTTGTTATTTAGGGTTTTTAAGGTACGGTTGGGGCCTATATGGTCACACTTGCTCTTTTAAGGTTTTAAACGTTACGGTTTGGGTCTTAAACGTTCTAATGTTTTTTTTTTTGTTTTCTATAACTTCCCAGGTGCAAACTATCTGTGGAATCAGATTTCTTTGGACTCGTTGGTTGACTTACTGGACGTGAATACCCCGAGAAGGAGCGTCAACTGTTGGTGAGTATATGGTCACACTTGGACTTTTAAGGTTTTAAAAGTTACGGTTTGGGTCTTGAGATTTCTAATGTTTTTTTTGTTGTTTTCTATCACCCCCCAGGTGCAAACTATCTGTGAAAGCAGATTTGTTTGGACTCGTTGGTTGACTTACTGGACGTGAATACCCCGAGAAGGAGCGTCAACTGTTGGTGAGTATCATTGCCTTTAATTTTCTGTCCATGTGTATAGGTGCAAATTTGATGGTGATGTAGTCTTGTCACATGAGGGTTTGCAATCTGTAATGTATACCAATGAAATCAACACACTGTTATTTTTAAGTAATTTTGTGACATAATATAAATTAATATACCGTGATCTCTTTCTTTTATTGGTATCAATATCAGAAATGAATACTATTGACTCTCTACTTGTGAAGCCTTTCGCCACCCTAACCTATGAGGAGAAGGTGGAAGTAAAACGGTTAGGAGCTGACCAACCAGAGATAAATCTGCAGCAAATCGCAAGAGATAGAGGGAAGCAATATGTCCGTAATTTCAATACTGAATGGTACAAGAAGAACGACTGGCTTTCTGGAAGCGTTTCTAGGAAGTCCTTATATTGTTTCCCATGCATCCTATTTGGTGGTGACGCTGCTTGGACCAAAACTGGAGTGACTGACGTCAAACATCTAGCTGACAAATTGGCAAAACACAAAAGTTCTAAAGCTCACTTGGATAACAGGATCAAGTTTGAGATGCTTGGACAGGCGAACATTGCTGTTCAACTGGACCAAGGATACCAAGTCAGCATTCAAAAACACAACGAAGAAGTGGCTAAGAACCGGTACATCCTTTCGAAGATAATTGATTGTGTTCGCTTTTGTGGCGCCTTTGAACTGGCATTAAGAGGACACGACGAGAGTGAAACATCGCTAAATCCAGGAGTGTTTAGAGGCCTGGTGGATTTGGTTGGCAGTATCGATAGTGCAATGGAACAGCATTTGAAGACTGCAACTGTGTTTAAGGGCACTTCCAAAACCGTGCAGAATGAGCTACTGGACTGCATGCATGAAGTTATAAAGGAAGTGATTCACCAAGAGCTTAAGGAAGCCCAGTTTGTGGCAATCCAAGCGGATGAAACAACCGATATTTCCGCTAGGACACAGTGCGTTGTAGTCTATCGCTACATTGACAAGAAGCATCAAGTGGTGGAAAGATTTGATGGCTTCACGGAAATGAAATCAACGGATGCAGACTCCATTGCTGCTGTTGTGCTGGAAACACTGAATACTGTTCTCCCAGAGCCAGAAGACAAGAAGAAACTCATAGCTCAAAGCTATGATGGTGCCAGTGTGATGCGTGGAGATCAAGGAGGAGTTCAAAGAAAAATAAAAGACGTGTACCCGAACGCACACTACGTCCATTGCTATGCTCACCAACTGAACCTAATAATGGAGAAAGCAGTTTCAAGGATTGGAAGAGTTAGAGTTTTTTTTTCAAACATAGGCGGCATACCATCTTTTTTTTCACGCTCTCCAAAAAGGACTGGAGTTCTGGATGAGGTAGTTGGTAGAAGACTTCCAAGAGGTGCACCGACACGATGGAACTTCAACGTTAGGACCGTGAACGTGATCTACGAGAACAGAGATGCGCTACTTGAGTGTTTCCAGACAATTGAGGCATGTCTAAACTTTGATCCAACATCTATACGGGAAGCCGCAGGTTTCATTGGAATGCTGGAAGACAGGGAGTTCCTTTACTTCCTTAAATTATTTCATTTAATAATGCCACATGTAGACATCCTCTATAGTCAGCTTCAGAAGCGAGACACGGATACTGTTTATATCAAAAAAGTCACAGAAGACTTTGTCGCCAGCATCCAGAAAATCCGGAATTCTGTGGAAGAGATAGAAGCAAGTTTGCCAAGCGATCTAACAGTCAACAGACGGAGTGCGGAGATCTCAACCTTGAGACAACTTTCAAGAGAGGTATGTGACATAGTGGTGGTTCATGCAAAAGAACGATTTTCATTTTCAAATCACCTAGTCAGTGCCAAACTTGTTCAAAGTGACTTGTATAAAACCCATGGCACTTGCTTTCCAACCCAAGCTCTGGAAGACACCGTGCAAGCATATCCAATACTGAAGAAGGAACAATTACGCACTGAGCTGTCACTTCTGTATGGGAAGACAGAGTTTCATACTTGTACAAGTGCTGTTGCTCTGCACAAACTTTTCCATCAATTTAATCTGCAGAATGATTTCACAGAGACAGTGAAATTATTAAGAATCCTGATTACAACACCAATGACTACTGCAGAATCAGAAAGATGCTTCTCAACATTGAAGAGGATAAAAACCTTTTTAAGAAGCACCATGTCCCTGGAGCGGTTGAATGCATTGGCGATGCTCTCAATGGAAAAGCAACTGATTTCCGAGATCCCACACTTCAATGAAAAAACCATTGAGAAGTTTTGTTCTTTGAAAGATCGCCGTGCAAAATTAAAATACAAGTGATTGAAGCAAAGAAGAATGCATACCCCCAAGGTGTGCAAAGATAAACTGCGTTAAGCAGCACCACCTCACACTACCAAACATAACTAGTGGTAAGTAAAGTATGAACGGTGTGTGGGTGTGCATATGGAAGGAGCTATGAAAGGTGTGTGCATGGTCAGTAACAATTGTTGAAGCCTTGGCGTGGTTTGAAGGAATTGGAGGCACTTCCAAGGGTAGCTGTCACTTGTGTACAGGAAGCAAGAATTCCATGTCTGTACAAGTGCTGTTGCTCTGCAGCAACTTTAGCATCAATTTAATCTACATAATTTAACAGAGTGAGTGAAGCTATAAGGAATCCTGCTTACAACAACGAAGACTACTAAAGAACCAGAAAGATGCTTCTCCACATTGAAGAGGATCAAAAAAGTAATTAAAAAGCACCATGGCCCTGTAGCGGTTAAATGCATTGGTTTGAAGGAATTGGAGGCACCTTCAAGGGTACGTAAAGTTCTCAGAAATGGCACCACCTCACTACCAAAAATAACTAGTGGTAAGTAAAGTATGAATGGTGTGTGGGTGTGCATATTGAAGGAGCTATGAAAGGTGTGTGAATGGTCAGTAACAATTGTTGAAGCCTTGGCGTGGCGTTACTGCTCATATGGTTATCCATATGCTAATTCAACGTGTTTGTTTGACATTGATTATTGTTTGGTCTAAACAGAAGTGAAATGTTGTTGTTTTCTTGAATCCCAAGATCCACTGGTTTGGGCCTATGCAGTGCTGATTGGTCTTCTAAGGTATGTTTGAGGCCTATATGGTCCCACTTGGTCTTCTAAGGTATGTTTGGGGCCTATGGTCACACTTGGTCTTCTAAGGTATGTTTGGGGCCTATGGTCACACTTGGTCTTCTAAGGTATGTTTGAGGCCTATATGGTCCCACTTGGTCTTCTAAGGTATGTTTGGGGCCTATGGTCACACTTGGTCTTCTAAGGTATGTTTGGGGCTTATATAGTCACACTTGGTCTTCTAAGGTATGTTTGGGGCCTATATAGTCACACTTGGTCTTCTAAGGTATGTTTGGGGCCTATAGTCACACTTGGTCTTCTAAGGTATGTTTGGGGCCTATATAGTCACACTTGGTCTTCTAAGGTATGTTTGGGGCCTATATAGTCACACTTGGTCTTCTAAGGTATGTTTGGGGCCTATATAGTCACACTTGGTCTTCTAAGGTATGTTTGGGGCCTATATGGTTCCCCTTGGTCGTTTAATGTTTTTTAAGTATGGTTTTGTTCTTGAATGGTATGATTGATTTGCTTGTTTTCTTTCAACCCCAGGTGCAAACCCTATGTGGCTGCAGATTTGTTTCTACTCATTGGTCAACTTAATGAACGTGAATACCCTGAGAAGAAGAGCCGACTAAAGGTAGGTGTCACTCCTTTAATTTTTCTGTTAATACGTATAGGTGCAATTATGATATTGCTGTAGTCTTGTCACATGAGTTTTTTCAATCTATATTGTATACCAATGAATTTAACACATTGTTACTTTACTTCTTGACATTTCTGCATTGCAGATCATGTATTTCAATGGGCTTTACAAGCATAAGGTCATTGGGCGGGGCTTATAAAGGTCATTATGACGTCAGGGGGAGGAGTTATAAAAATGGGTGTGGTTTGAAAAAGGGGGAGTGGCTATGTTTCGCCCTGTCGCCCCTCCAACTTGAAAAGTCACCAGCCGCCACTGGTTTTGGCCAATGGAATAGAGCTCAATATCAGCACAGAGCATATTTTGTTACGTAATTTGGTATTTAGTGAACTTGTATCCAAAAGCAACGTGTTCACAAAAGAAAAAGTTCCTTTAAAAAATATGCTCTGTGCTTATATAGAGCCCTATTGAAATGGGCAAATCACATTTGAGTGAGGCCCTTGGCCATTAAAGATATATAGGTCCTCATTGAATTGCAATTTTGCCAATTGAAGAGGGCTCTATATAATCACATAACATATTTATTGAGCAAAGTTTTTAGTTATTGAAAACCTTGATTTTGGTTAGAAGTTCAGTAACTAAAAAGTTATGTATAAAAAATATGTTATGTGCTTATATAGAGCCGTATTCAATTGAGGAAGTCGCAATTGAATGAGGCTCATGGTTCTTTCTTGTTTATACTTAATACTTTACCTTGCTTGAAGTTTTGAATGACAGACGGTCCCCTCCTGCCAATCTTAATGCGCCGGTCTTCTTGTAGTGTCTTTTTGAAAAAGAAAGTGAAATAGTTATTTGTATATTTATAATTTTTCATGTAGCAAAGCATGGCCTTTTGAGCATGTAATGTCTTGTTGTATCTTACCTCTTCTTCTTTGTTGGTGTTCTTTAAAAGGGATGGTGCAATTAGGAGACGCTATTGATGCAGAGTCTGTTTGAATATTCAAATAAATAAAAAGATTCGGCTTTATATGATCGATTGAATTGAAGTAAATGAATGTCATTGAAATATAGTCGTGTAATTTTTTTCAATTAACCTTATTTTTTGTTGGGGGCTACACACATATGTCACATACATGAAGCACATTCCATAGTTTAATGTAATTATTTTGTGTACGTGTGACATATCAGTATACATGACTCATATTTAAATGGTTAAATTAACCTTATATTTGTTTTTTCCAACACACATAAATGTGTGTGTGTGAGATGTAACTATAGATGATACACATATATGTGCGTGTGACATATCAGTATACATGACATATAATGTCATTTAAATGTAGTTGTTTACTGATTTTGTTTTAAGCTAATTTTGTTGCAGTGGCAATACACATAAATGTGCGTATCACATGTCACTATACATTATACACATATATGTCCGTGTCACATGTCACTATGAAGGGGCAGTACACAAAAATGTGTGTGTCACATGTCAATATACATTATACACATATATGTCCGTGTCACATGTCACTATGAAGGGGCAATACACAGAAATGTGCATGTCACATGTCACTATACATTCTATACATATACGTGCGTGTCAGATGTCACTATACATTATAGACATATATGTGCGTGTCACATGTCACTATACATAAACCTCTGTTTAATATTGAATTATGTTTGTAAAATGAACCGTATTTTTTTTTTGAGCCTATACACATAAATGTGCCATACATGTCACTACATAAATGCTATATTTTTTTTTTATTTGTTTGACCTGTCCTGATAATAAAATGTAATATATTATAGCTTACCTCTCAGTTGTAATTTGCACAATGCAAAGTAGTAAATTAGTAAAGAATTGTCTTCTCAAGTAAAAGCAGCAGTTATCTCAGAAGTCACTCCATGGATCACATGAGGAGAAATGTATTTTTTTGTTTGAAATAGGCAGTATTTATAAACTTGTAGAAAGTTCTGGAAAGTGAGACCGTTAGAACGCAATACGCATGCGCTATTTGCGTTCCAGCTTACAATTTGCGTTCCATCCGCCATTTTCTGCGTATTACTGTTCAAAATGGTGTTTAATATGATTGTGATACGTTCCGCATAGTATGTGTTTCATTATTGCGAGTAAGTGTAGTGTAGTTACGTCTGAAGCCTCGTTTTCGTTTTGTTCGTCGGCCATTTTTTCTCTCGCTTAGCGATGGTATTAGTGTGTAAAGTGTTTTATTTTGATTTAAATGTAGGTGTAACTTGTTTTTTTGAGGTGCTGGCTGGTTCCTCTTGCTGTAGGTAAGCTTTTTATGTGTTTGTTGTGTGTCTTTCTTAAGTTTTAAATGTTTGTATGTCGGCGTGTTGCGTCCGATGTTTGCGAAGTCGTAATGTGTGGTAACGTGTCTCGTATGGTGTTTGCGTGTGTAGCCTCGTTTTCGTTTTATTCGTCGGCCATTTTTTGTGTCGCTTAACAAACTATTTAGTGTGTAAACTCTTTTATTTTGAGTGCAATTAAGTTGTAAGTTGCATTTTTGAGGTCCTGGGTGCTTCCTGTTTGTGTAGGTAAGCTTTTTATATATGTGCTGTGTGTATGTATTGTGTTTTTAATTTTGTAATGTTCGCGAGTTGCGTCCGAGTGTTGCGAGGCCGTAATGTGTGTGAACGTGTGTCGTATGTTGTTTGCGAGTGTCGTAATGTGTGTGAACGTGTGTTGTATGTTGTTTGCGAGTGTCGTAATGTGTTGCGACGTAAACTTTTTTTGAAATTTTGCAAGGGTCGCAGTTGCTGCAACTGAAGACCTCGCTTTGCAAAGTCCTCAGGTGCTGGCATGGAGCGCCTGCTGCCCTCGCCCTCGCAAGCCCGCAGCGTTAGCAACAACTCGTACGCTCACAACTATATATGTGATTATAATTATTATTAACTTTTATTTGTAACGCACCAACACATTCTGTATCGCTGTACAGGGGATCGGGAAAAGGAAAAATACAATATTAACAAACTGCAGGATGCAAGATGGAGCCCTGTTTTGAGCTTAGAATCTTTGCAGAAAGTGCTTTTCTCCAAAGCCCCCTTCAAAATTGGAAACTCGCTACTTACAATCTAAGGGCTTGGAAGAGACAGAGACCTGAGTAAGAGTAACAGATAAGGAATAGAAACGGTCAGGAAGAAGTGAAATTTAGAAAGGTTTTGCATTTAGTGGTTGAGGGAAGAGATCTGATAGAAGTCAATTAAGGAGAAAGGCTCTAATATGTAATATGTTGTCTGCCCCTGGAGGTAAGATAATATAATCGGCAAATAGAAAAGTCAGGTGATTTCCATGCGTCTATAAATGGAATCTAAATAGGAGCAGATGGGTGAGGAGCAGGGAAGGAGGGAAGTGCTCTCTGAATCTCACAGAACTATCCCAGAGCAGAAGAGGCCTGTGTTCTGGTTTCACTTGGCACTTAAAAAGAGTGGAACATGGTGTAATGGACAGAGATAGATGGAGGGAGAGATAGAACAGGGAGAAAGGGATGAGAGAGACAGAAAGAGACAGTAAAGACTTAGGACTTGTGAGAAGCAGGTGATCTTAGCAAAGTATGCAAGTCATACATGGGGAAGGGTGGGGAGAGCCAAGCTACATACAGCAAACATTTGTAAGGGGTGAAATAATTATATTTCCCCATTTTGTGTACTATTTAATTACTAAACATACCAAACTAAATTCAACTGTAAAGTCTAATGTCAGTCAGAGGAAGAAAAAAGAATACCAATTTCTTTGGATTTGTGAATTTCCAGTTGATTAATAGTATTTGTTTTCAAATTGACTTTTGGCAAATACACCCAGCACAATCCAGAATAAACACTATTGAATTTTCCATTACCTTTTTCACGTTCCGTGTGGATCCGTAAAGAGGGTGAATATATTTAGCAACTGTTTAAAGATGAGGAATATATAATATGTAGAGAGGAAATTAATAATCTTCAAAGGAAATTTCAGAGCACAGAGAGAAAGGAAGGTGTGGAAATGAAATAAATTATGATTAAATCTAGATATGGACTTCTCTTGCTACTTGACGTCTATAGTAGTCAGAATTTTAAAATGCCCTATTCTGAAAAACCGCACTTGAATATAGGCTGAATGTATGTGGAATGTAAAAATATATCATAAGAGTATAACGGTTCCAGAAATATCAGGCTTCGTTATGTATCATATTAATTTAATTAAAGTTTCATTTACATGCATGGCTGAAGTTCTATGGTAGCAATTTGACATGGTATAGAATTGATCTGGGCTTAGTGAGCAATTTAATTGCAAGTGAATAAATTACATAAGCACTTAATGATATTACTAAATGTGCTATGAGTGTTTGCAGGATGCCTGCTTCTTAAAATGTGATTTTCATTTGCAAATATTGATATTTTAAAAAGGGATCCATTGCCTAAAGAGATATAAAAAGCTCACATTGGTATGCAAAAAACACAGCTTTGCATAAAATAATTGTTAACTTTGCATGTAGATATATATTTGCATAAACAAAACAATGAAGTAAGAGGTGCTCATCAGAGAACAAACTAACCTTAATAGGTTAGTTCTATGGACATGATAACCCACTCTGAGAGCAACCTCTTTTAGCCACTTGTGTTCTTCACAGGGAGAAATATCCTGTAGTATATCAGTCTGGTCCCACTCAAAGGAGTGACCAAGCCCCGAAATACCAGGCAATTCTACCCTGAACAGGAGAAACAGCAAACCCAAGACATGTTTCGTCCTTTATGGGCCTCATTAGTGGGGTGCAGCTGAACTCCCTAAAGCACAATGAGCAAGGGGTCCACGTCTGGAGTCCCCTATCACCCTTAGGGAGGCTAAACCCTAAGGGTAATTTCCAGTCAGAGGTGCTCATCCGAGAACAAACTAACCTTAATAGGTTAGCTCTATGGACATGATAACCCACTGTAAGAGCAACCTCTTTTTGCTCACTTGCTCTTTTTAAATATATATACATGGACTGGAATTGACATTTCACATCAGACAATAAGGCCACCACCAGATCTTCTACTGTGGTCAAGAAGAAATGGAGTAGTCCTTATAGTCAATCAAAGAGTGGCCAAAACAGTGCTCGGTTACAACCCAATAAATGACATAATGTTTTCAATTTGAATTCAAGGCAAGCCATTTAATATGACAGTGATCCAAATCTATGCTCCAACCACGGATGCTGAAGAGACTGAAGTTGTCCAGTTCTACAAAGACATTCAACATGTCATAGATATAACACCAAGAAAAGATGTTACTGTCATTGTAGGAGATTGGAATGCTAAAGTAGGGAACCAAAGGACACCTGGAATAACTGGAAAATGTGGCTTTGGAGTGCAAAATGAAGTCGGTCAGAGATTAGTAGAATTCTGTCAAGATAATTCTCTGGTCGTAGCAAACACCCTCTTCCAACAGCCTCTGAGACGACTCTACACATGGACATCACCAGATTGACAACATAGAAATCAGACTGACTATATAATTTGTAGTCAAAGAGGAAGGAGCTCTATAAAGTCAGCAAAAACTGCAAAGTTTAGAAGAAAACAGAAGAAAAGAGAGAAAATCATGAGACAAAGCAGATACAAAGTAAATAATATGCCCTGTGAATATACAAAATCCTACAAGATGATGCTGTGAAAGTATTACTTGCCTCATGTCAACAAATTTGGAAAACTCAACAGTGGCCAAAAGACTGAGGAAGGTCAGCCTACTTTGCAAACCAAAAAAAAGGCAGTGCCAAAGAGTGCTCCAATTATCAATCAATTGCACTCATTTCACATGCCAGCAAAGTAATGCTTAAGATACTACAAGCTCGACTTTAACCATGTATGGACCAGGAACTACCAGATGTGCAAGTCGGGTTCCGCAGCATAAAAGGGCACAAGAGATCAAATTGCCAAGAGATCAATGTCCGATGGATAATGGAGAAAGCAAGAGAGTTCCAGAGAAAACATTTACTTGTGCTACATAGACTATTCTAAAGCCTTTGACTGTGTGGATCACAACAAAATATGGCAAGCTCTTAAAGAGATAGGAGTACCAGATCATCTCATCCTCCTCCTGAAGAATTTGCATGTGGACCAAAAAGCCACAGTTTAAACCGAATGTGGAGCAACAGAATGGTTCAAGATCGGGAAAGGAGTGCGACAAGGTTGTATATTGTCACCTTAATTTTTTAGCTTATACGTTGAGTACATCATGTATAACGCTGGACTGGATGAATCCAAAGCAGGAATCAATATAGCTGGAAGAAATATCAAAAACCTTAGATATGTTGATGATACTACTCTGATGGCTGAAAGTGAGGAGGAACTAAAGGACCTATTGATGAAGGTAAAAGAAGAGAGTGCAGAAGCGGGCCTGCTGCTCAACGTTAAAAAGACAAAGACCATGGCAAATAGCAATCTCTTTCATTGCATGCTTCTTCATCTAACTAATGAAATTCTCCTTCCTCAGGCAACCTTATTAAATAAGGAAGTGGCCTATCTGTTCTTATGCAATATGGAAAGCATCCCTGCTCAAGCCTCATCTTCTTGAAACCGGCATCCTTCCGAACTCCATTGCATCCTTCCCACCAGCCAAAACCCCCAATTTCAGATTTAATCACCAAATGAGCAGCTGTGGGAAATGCAGATTATATTGTCCAAGATAGCATTGTCAATTAATTATTTTGTGCACCAAATGATTACACTGTAAAACCCTCACACCATAGGATCTACTCTCCCTCTACCTGCTTCTCCGACCATGTCCAATGCTTCTCCAACTATCATGCCTGACCACCTTGCTCCTGCCCATGACAGAAGGGACATTATGGATGGCAAAGATGTTCATTTAATGACCCTTCTTATACCATTACATGCAAATGCCAAAATGTATTGAAAATATACAATTCCAATAACTTATTGAGGAGCTATTTAACTCAAACAGTATTTTATCTAATCCCTGTATTTGTACATAATTTGTTGTTGTTTAGACATTCAGTTGCGTCCGACTCTCTGTGACTCTATGCCCCATAGCACGCCAGATGCATCTCTCAGTCACTCCCCCTCTGAGCTCCACCAAGTTCATGTTCATTGCTTCGGTGACCTCATCTATCCATCTCCACCTCTGTTGTTTCCTTCTTCTTGTGCCTTCGGTCTTTCCCAGCATCAGAGACTTTTCTAGGAAATCCTGTCTTCTCATGATATGGCCAAAATATTTTAGCTTCAGCCTCATGATCATACCTTCTAGTGAACAGTTTGTCTTGATTTCCTGAAGTATTGATTTATTGAATCTTCTTGCAGTCCAAGGGACTCTAAGCAGTCTTCTCCAATACCATAATTCAAAGGCGTCAATTCTACGGTGCTCAGACTTCTTTATGATCCAGCTCTCACAGTACATTATATTTGTACATTATTTGTACATTTGTACATTATATATGTACATTATACATGTGATTAAAAAACAATTGAGAAATTAGATAATTATTTTCTAAAGATCTGCCCATTTATTTACGTCGTTCGGTCGTTTCTGTCTCTCTGTGACATCATGGACTGTAACATACCAGAACATCTTTATGTCCATGGTCATGCTGATCCACTTAGTATGATCTGCACTTATTCTTTTCGAATTATTTTTCGGCGCATAATAAACAATTTGTAAAATCATAATATCCAGATTTTCAGACACAGATTTCCCATAACACCCTTATAAGGGTATTTTTTTTCATTGAATGAAAGTGATTGTTACATCTCTGTGTGTATTATGAGCCATAGTTGACATAACTACTCATTAAGTTATCACTTGTAACAGCGATTGCGGGATCTACCATGACAATTATACCGTCTAATTAGACAGCATAATTGAGATTACAAAATCACTACTGTTAAAGGGCGTCTAAAGTACCATATAATGTAGATGCTCATATGAAGTATTTGACATGATAATGGACATTGTTTCTTTTTACAGAATTTAAAATAATAAAAAATTATTATTAAAAAATTATGTTAAATTTTGGTGAAATGACCGCCGACATTATTATTTTTAGCACAAATCTTGGATTTAGATATGATCTCTTTTCATTTCTATTGAAAGACCGTAAGGCCTTTTGAAACTTGACACCTCACCCCATCCCATGCACATGCTTCAAAGCAAGCCCTCCCAACAATAAGTGCAAGCCCTGTCCTGCAGAAATATAAACACCCCTATTTTACACACAGCCTTCATCAAGTATCATTGGTGATTTACAACACATTTCCTGCATATAACTCTCTTTATCAGTTCACATTTTCAAACATATGTTTTATTCATAAAGTGGTTCCATAAAGTGATTAATGCTCATTTAAATAAATAATATAATGGCAGAAAACTCAGTAGCGCTATACACCTTTAATTACTTTGCACCTTGAACATTGTATCACCTTTCTCTATAACAGTAATTAGAACGTTTCATATTTAATGGCAATATAATTATTCTTCTCCTATGAGGTGAAATGACATTTTTATTCCTTTGAAAATAATTTATTTCCCTTCCACATTAGACTAAATACTTTTGCTATGAAAATTCAGCTAAATGTCAAAGGGCCTCATTCAATTGTGATTTGGCCAATAGGGCTGTATATAAGCACATAGCATATTTTTTTTACAGAAGTTTTTAGTTAGTAAAGACATTGCTTTTGGATAAAAGTTCACTAACTAAAAACTACTGGAAAAAAAAGTTGCTATGTGCTTATTTAGAGCCCTATTCAATTGTCAAAATTGCATTTGAATGAGGCCCAAAGTGTCTAAACCCCTTCATGAATAACTCGTCATTGCCATTAATTAATTTAATCCGTATCAGCCTATTCTATGCTTGGTCTCTCAAGACACCATTTATGTTAAAGGATCACTGTTTGAGTCTGGCTAAGACTATATTTGTTATACATTATATTTGTTACTTGATATACATAATGACCTTCATTCATTTGAGGATTTTGGGAGTTCGGGGGTCGCAAATGCAAATCGCAGGTTAATGCCCTCCAAGCCTTTAATCTTTCAAGGTCGCAAGGCTAAAATCACAAATCGCTATTCAATTGCTCCGATTCGTTCTTCATAACCACTCTATCAAGCCCGCAAATTGCAAAATTCAAACAACGAGTTAATGGTACCCAATAAAACTGAAGTTAAGACTGAAGACCAGGGCATCGCTGGACACCGATGAAGGGGCATTTTTGCAAGGTTAGTGGACTAATTAACCCTTTCCTTTTAAAAGGTTGTAAGTTTATATTTTTATTTTGATAGTGTTTTTTTATTTGTAATTATTTTTTATTTTATGTGTAATTTTATTATTTATTTTCTGTAGTGTTTTTTTTTTCTGCTTTTAGTCATTTGTTATTTTTTGTAATTAGTGGGGGGGGGGTATTTTCTGTAATGTGGATGTTTTTTTGTATTTAGTGGGATGTTGGGGAGTTTAATAGGGGGTTAGCTAGGTAGTGTAGGGATAATAGGATAGGATAGAGTAGAGGGGGGTTAATAGGATAGGATAGGGTAGAGGGGTATAATAGGATAGGGGTTTACTGGGTACAGTTAGGCTTAAATAGCACCAGTTAGGGTAAATTAGGTCCAGTTAGGGTTAAATAGGTACTGTTAGGGTTAATTAGGTCCAATTAGGGTTTATTTGGTCCAGTTAGGTTTTATTGGGTACAGTTAGGGTTAATTAGGTCTAGTTAGCATTGAATAGGTACAGTTAGGGTTAATTAGGTCCAGTTAGGGTTAAGTAGGTACAGTTAGAGCTAATAGGGTCCGGTAAGGGTGTATTGGGTCCAGTTAGGATTTGTTGGGTATAGTTAGGGGTAATTAGGTCCAGTTAGGGTTTATTGGGTACAGTTAGGGCTAATTAGGTCCAGTTAGGGTTAAATGGGTACAGTTAGGGTTAATTAGGTCCAGTTAGGGTTTGTTGGGTACAGTCAGGGTTTATTGGGTACAGTTAGGGTTAAATAGGACTAGCTAGGTATAACTGTTTCTAGATAGGGTTAAGTAGTTAGAGATAGGATTAATTAGGTATGGTGAGGGTTAAATAGCGTTAATTACCTAGAGGGGGTTTAATTACCTAGATGGGAGGTTAATTACTTAGAGGGGGTTAATTACTTAGAGGGGGTTCATTTAGATTTATTAGTTTATTGGGGTGGCTAATTGTGTAGGGTAGTGCTTAGACTTAGTATCACGAGGGTCCTGGAGGATCCTCATGGAATTTATAGTGTTAATGTGAGGGTTAATTATTGTCCCATAAGGGTCTATATAGACCCTTTTGGGACTGATGGGACTAATTAGAGGCTCAATGGGGTCTATTTGGAGCCTCATGAGGGATGGGGTTCGTTAGAATTGTAGTGCGGATCCTTTACGGACCTTTAAGGTCCTTTAAGCACCTGCAGTGAGAATTTTACATTTTTAAATGCTGTGGGGGTCCTGATCAGGACCCCCGCAGCAAGGGTTAATCTGGGGACCCGCAGCATAGGGGGGGTTGATGTTAAGTGCTGTTGTCGTATTTACAGTACCCCTGCGGCATGGGGTTTACCATTTGTGGGCTTTAAGCACCTGGGGTGGGAATTTTAAATGTTTAAATGCTGTGGGGGGTCCTGATCGGGACCTCTGCAGTAAGGGGTTAATGTGGGGACCCTGCGGAGGTCCCGATAGGGACCCCTGTATCACGGGGTATATTTGTAGTTTTGCGGCCTGACCGCATATCGGAGCCTGAATCAATGACGGGCTCCATTTATATTTGCTGTTTCTGACTGGGGAGTTAAATCTTGATTAATTGATCATGTTCAGGCATGGAAATGGTACATAGGATGGCATGGTTTCCGATTTTCGCTATCAGACCATAACTTGCGCCCTAGCCTAATTTAATAGCATTGCAAATGGAGACCTAACTCGATCGCAGGCATTTGGCTGTCTGTGATTGAGTTGCGAGCCCTGAATTATATGAGGCTCCATATCTGTTACTTGTTATACTTTATATTTGTCACTTGTTATACATTATACTTTGATACTTGTTATAATTTACACTGTTTTACTTGTTACACCTTATGGGCCTCATTCAATTGGAAGCCAATTACTCAATCGCAGACAGTTGGGGGCTCCCGTTTCTCTCAGATTGCGATGCTATTTAGTGGCTCAAAGACGCAAGTTGCGGGCCCAAAGCCAAAACCGTAAACCATGCACTGGTTCAGAGCAGTTAAAGGCGGGAACATGATCAATTAAGCAAGCCCGTAACGTCTAATTTTGAATCAGCCAATAGGAAATGAGACTGTCAGAATTATGGCAGTAAAACATGGAGGTTACATGTCATTCAATTAGGTTTGGGGGTCCTATATGCGATCAGACTCGCAAACCCTCAAAATAAAGAATTATGAAATTTGATGCCAATACTGTTCTTGTCCATGTGGGTGGTCTGATATGTATTAACTCATTGATTCCCGAGATCCATATAACCCCGAAATGACACCTAAAAAATAAATTGAATTTCCTGCTGATTTGCGAGCTTGGGACTGTTGTGCAATTCATTCTAATGCCTATCATCGCTTTCCCCTTTATTTACAGTGATTTTTTATTTGCATTTACAGTGCTTATGGACAGTGGTTAAACCCCCTTGTGGGTCCTGTCTAGCACTTGTAGTACTTTCTCCATCATTTGCCGTTTACAGGTTTGAAAACATTTGGGGAAATCGATCAATTAAATAGGGATTTGTGATTTTAGCCAAAGTGAAAGATCAATAGCTTCTGAAGTCTATAAGTTACGGGTTTAACCATCACCATTTTGTCAAGGACGTAACTCGGAAGCCTTTCTGAGCCAGCAAAAAGACGCCAATTGAATAGCAAAGTAACTTGTGACCTCACTTACGAGCCTCCGGATCTCAAATTCACATCAAAGCAGCTAATTAACCATATGTGGTTCATTTGCATAAAAAGCAGCTTATACAATACAGAAAAAATGACTATTGCAATGTTAAGCACATTGTTTAGCTCTTTCAGAATAACTGAAAACACTGATTTCGGGGTGACGGGATGCCATTATAGTGGGGTGAACATTCTACCCAGAAAATATGCTAATTATGTAAATCTGCACTTATATATACTTGATGTGATCTCTCCAACTCATAGCAAGCTTAAGAAATGTATCATTTAGTTTTATTTTGTTTCACACTTGCGGGCTCAGAACTGCGTCCCTCACGAAGCGAGAGACGCAGCTCCCTGCAAATGCGGATCCTCGCGAAGCGAGGGGCCGCATTTGCGGTGGTGGAGCATCCCAACGTCCCCGCAAATGCGGATCCTCGCGAAGCGAGGGGCCGCATTTGCGGAGGTGGAGGCTCCAACGCCGGCTGTGTTAACACACACGACTTTTTAACAAAAAAAAACCTCAAAGGCGCCTCACACGCGGTTAACACCTAATTATTAATAGTATAGTATTGGAGGATGAATAAAGAGTTAGTCCATCAAGTTCAACCTTTTTAGATCTCTATTGATCTTTTTAATGTGGACTAATTATTATTATTTTTTAATTGTTATTTGATCCAGAGGAAGGCAAACAGAAAAAAAAAACCCCATTGAAACTTTGCCAATTGTCTCATAAGGGAAAAAAAAAGCAAAATTCCTTCCTGACCCCAGAAACTGGCGATCAAATTTCTCCCTGGATCAATATTCCTTCGCTAGTTATCTAGGATAACCTTGAATGCCCTCTTTATTAAAAAATATATCTAACCCCTTTTTGAAGTTGTCTATCGAATTCGCTGTCACCACCTCCTCTGGTAGAGAATTCCACAGTTTAACCACCCTAACTGTGAAGAACCCTTTTCTTTGTTTAAGGTGAAATCTTTTTTCCTCTCACCTCAACGGATGTCCTCTTGTCAGTTGAAAATCTCTTGCTACAAAAAGTTCACTTGACAAAGCCTTTTATTGACCCTGGATGTATTTATATAACGTAATCATATCTCCTCTTAGACGCCTTTTTTCTAGCGAAAATAAGTTTAATTTTGTTAGTCTTTCTTCATAACTTAGCCCCTCCATTCCCCTTATTAGTTTTGTAGCCCTTCTCTGTACTTGTTCCAGCTCTAAAATGTCTTTTTTATGAGGTGGTGCCCAAAATTGTACTCCATATTCCAAATGAGGGTGTACTAGAGATTTGTATAGTGGCAGAATTATATTTGCTTCCCTGGCTTCTATACCCTTCCTAATACATCCTAATATTTTATTTGCCTTTGCAGCTGCTGCTTGGCTTTGAGCGCTGTTACCTAGGTGGTTGTCCACTAGTGCTCCCAAATCCCTTTCAATATCTGATACCCCTAGATTTGCTCCATTAAGATTATAGATTGCTTGGCTATTGTTGCTTCCCAAATGCATAACCTTACATTTATGTGTATTAAATCTCATCTGCCATTTAGCCGCCCATTTCTCTAATTTATGCAAATCCTTTTGTAGGGAAAGTACATCATTATCTGATTTTATTACCTTTCACAACTAAAAATGGAGACACTACATTCGAGTCCTACTTCAATGTCATTAATAAATATGTTAAAAGGAGAGGACCTATTACTGAACCTTGAGGAACCCCACTTATCACATTAGACCAATCGGAGTATGTTCCATTCACAACAACCCTTTGCTTCCTGTCTTTTAGCCAGAGCTCGATCCATGAGCAGATATTTACTGCAATTCCTGTATCTCTTAGTTTGCTCACTAGTCTTCCATGTGGCACTGTATCAAATGCCTTTGAAAAATCTAAAAAGACTACATCCACTGAGTTGCCCTGACCCAAGTTCCTACTAACCTCCTCATAAAAACTAATTAGATTGGTCAATTAGTTTTTATGAGGAGGTTAGTAGGAACTTGGATCAGGGATTCAAGTATGCACATATATGTGTATCATGTATAGTGAGTGACATGTCACACGCACATTTATGTGTGTAGGCCCAAAAAATAAGTAATGTTAATTGAAAGTAATTACAGAAGTATATTTAAATGACATTAATTTATTGTAATTCAATATATAACCTAAAGATCAATCTTTCTCTTTTTTTTTACTATTCAAACAGACTCTGCATCAACAGCATCACTCAAGAATTTGCACCGTGCATTGTGAACCACAATCCCTTTTAAACAACTCCAAGAAAGAATGAGAGGTAAGATAGAAAAATACATTACATGCTGAAAAAGGTCATGCTTTGCTAAATCAAAAAGAAGACATATACAATTAACCATTTCACTTTCTTTTTCAAACAGACACTACAAGAAGACCGGCGGATTAAGATTGCCAGGAGGGGACCCTCTGTCATTCGACACTTCAATCAAGGTAAAGTATAACAAGTACAAAAAACAAATTAACTATATATGTTTAATGGCCGCCAATATAAATTAATATTCTTCTTTAATGTTTAAGAACGTATAACCCTTACAAAGAAGCCTAAATAAGCATACCAAAAGTGGTAGACACAAAACAGGATTGTACCAAAACTCACACAAACACATAGCAAACTAAATTAATATTCTTCTTTAATATTTAAGAACCTATAAGCCTTACAAAGAAGCCTAAATAAGCATACCAAAAGTGGTGGACACAAAACAGGATCATGCTAAAAATATAGCCATCATATCCAAAATACCAAAAAAATTCAATTTCACTGTACAAAAACATTTAACCTTCATAAAAAAGACTTATTAAGCAAATAAAGTATGCAACATATGGTAGACACAAAATAGGATTATACCAAAAATCACACAAACACATAACAAAGTAAATTAATATTCTTCTTTACTCTTTAAGAAGCTATAAGGCTTACAAAGAAGCCTAAATTAGCATAGCAAAAGTGGTAGACACAAAACAGGATAATGCGAAAACCATTGCGATCATATCCAAAATAAGAAAAACTGTTATTTAACAATACAAAGAAACTAACGCTACAATGAACTACAAGCACATATAAACAAACTGTTGATAATAAAAAATGTAAAAAACAAACTTAACATCTCAAACTAAACTTTTACAGATCAATATGTCTACTAACGAGAGCAAACAAGAAAAGATAAGACGGCAAACTAGAGAACGACAACGGAGATGGGCCAACCAGCAGTCACCAGAGGAGAAAGAAATTCGACGAGAAAAAGAACGCAAAAGAATTGCAAGCAAAAGACTATCAGCTGCAAAAATTGAAGATATACCAAAAAAAGATAATAAGCAAACAAACGATTTAGAAACGGTTCCTGAAATGTCAAATACGGATATTTATAATTAAACAACTTTCCAAACATACACATCTCATTGCCGTCATTTTTTGACGGGCAAGTCGCTAGTATATATATATATACGAGCGACTTGCCTGTCAAAAAATGACGGTCAATAAAATTTGAAGCCATGGCAATGCTGTTTGGCACACAATGTTAAGCTTTTTATACTGTAAGGACCTTTGGCGCTCATTGCGAGCCCCTCCTCGCGTGTCCTTTGGCTTCTCTCTTTATTTTTTTAAATACTAATTAATGAATTCATTGAATAATAAATTAATATATTTTACTTTTTTCTTATTAATATATGTAACAATCAATAGCCTGAACAGCTAACAATCTCTTTTTATTGTCCTGCATCATATAATGTGCATTTGAAATGGGCTGCGTGCGCCAGGGCAAACCGTTGGTTTATTTGTGTAAAGCGCTACTTTAGATGTGTAATGTTGTTACTGGCAAGTTAGGATTGTAAAATAGCGGTGTTTGTCTATGTGCTACGCGGTTCGCGAGCATTTGCCGTCCTTTGTAATAGTGTATTTTGTACCTTGTACGTTCCTGGGTGAAAGAGGTACGCAGTTGGGGGTGTTTTGCATGGTCTAGGGTCGTGTCTCATTTTCATTTCTTTTGCCTGCCATTTTTTTTTGTCGCTTAGCCGCTTTTCAGGTCCCGAAACTCATCAAAATCGAGTTAAATTTGCGTTCCACCTCACTGCCAGACGTCCTGGCTGTTCCCCCGTGCTGTGTGTGATGTTTTTTTTGTATTTTTTTTGTGTGTGTGTGTTTCATGTTTTTTGCTTTGCGCGGTTGTGCCATTAACTTCGTATTTTTCCTATCGCGTCACGTATTTTTTTTCCCTAAGACCCGCGTTCGTCAAGTGCTTGCAGCCTAAGGCGATCCCATGTTTCCTAAGTGTTTGGAAGCGAAGTCCCGCGTGTTTCATTGCCTCCACTGCTCGCCTCGCAGGCAATGAGCGCCTTTGGCGCTCATCACTCAAGTGCGGAGAGTTTTAGTGCTGAGGCTCGCAGGCAATGAGCGAGGTTTAGTGCCTTAACTGACCAACTGATATCTGCCCAGTTCCATTTACCATCAGGACTGAGCAGTCACTTCTGCAGGCACTCAGCTGGTGATACTGGGCCTCATACCATCCACCTGAGCAGAAGCTCTGACCAACTAACATATTACACAGTTCCATTCACCTTGGTTTCTTTTGCCTCCAGACCTAGAGCATCAAACACCACCACTCTTCTGCCTCTGAACTAATCTAACATACCCACCTACCTATGATTTGAGCTACTTTATAGTACAGGTTTCTGCACTATCACCTCCATCATAGCTGATACACCCACAGACGTAATCACAAATTAATCCTCTGCTTTCTTTTTTATTATATTAATGTAATAGAGAGTCGGAATATAGCCATTGCTGAATAATTAATCAGAACACACCACATATTGCATACATGTCACGTACAATAGTTTTTTTTATTGGGCTTGCATTTTCATTTATATTGATAAACCATTAACACAAATCTTATAGGAGCCACACATAGCACTTACATTACATGCTCAATGCACCATTTACCTGCTGAGGTTTAACTGGAGAGTTTGTGATTCTAATAACAAATCATAAAATAAATGAGGTAATTGCAGCAATGATGATGAGCTGGATGGAGCTCAGAGTAGTGACAGATGTGCCTGGTGTGCTGTGGTCCATAGGGTCACAGAGAGTCAGACATGACTGAATACATAAACAACAAGTAAATCAAGTTTAGCTTGCCAGATCACTATATAAGTCATGCCGACCTTGCCTAGTATTGCTGAGCCGGTGCAGTCTCTAGACACATAAATATTACAGAAGCTGCTGGACTTGGCGCAGCACACAGAGCGGCCTGCGGATGCACAAGAGTTTTTAGGCTGCAACATTGTATCACTGAGTTCATTTGGATGCACTGCCAGATACCTGTATAATTAGCATGGTGATATTCAGCTGTTCCATAATGAATAATTCAGGGAATATTTGTTATAAACAGATGGATTCTCTTGACTACTAAGACCTGCTGTATTTTGCATTATTTCTACTAACGTCTTAAAAAGTCAAATACATTTATAAGATGGAACAAATATTTCAAAACAACAAATATACTATACACATATAGTCTGAGTATACTTAAACAAAATAACATATTTATATTGAATACAATAAAAAAAAGATTATTAAGGTTTAATATAAAATAAAATACAATTAAACCTCCTATTTATAGTCAGCACTTTTAAAGAAATGGTCTTGAAAAATGTTTAAGACATTAAAAAAAAACAGTTTTTAATGTAATAATTTATATGCAATATTACTACTACTTAATGATGAAACAAAATATCAGCCCGACTAAGGGCCGTATTCAATTGAGCTTTCCGTAAGTGAGGTCTCAAGTTGATTTGCTATTCAATTGGCGTCTTTTTGCAGGCCCCAAACGGGTTACGAGTTACGGCCTTGAAAATATTGCGATGGTTAAACCCATAACTTACAGCCTCCAGAAGCCTTTGATCTGTCACTTTCGCAAGGCTCAAATCGTAAATCACTAGTTAATTGCTCAATTTCCCCAAGCCCGCAAATGTTTTCACACCCGTAAATGGAAAATGAAGGAGAAAATCCTACGAGTGCAAGAGAAAACCTAAAAGGGGGTTTAACTCTGTTTGTAGCACTGTAAATGCAAATAAAAAATCACTACTGCACTGTAAATAACAGGGAAAGCGATGACAGACATTAGAATAATTGCACAAGTCTCAAGCTCGCAATTCGGCAGGAAATTAAATGTATTTTTATGTGTCATTTTGGGTTAAATCAATCTTGGGTATCAATGAGTTAATACATATCAGGCCACCCATATGGACTAGAACAGTATTGGCATTCATTTTCATAATTCTTTATTTTGCTGGATTGCGAGTCTGATCGCATATCGGACCCCCAAACCTACTTGATTGACATGTAACCTCCATGTTTTACTGCCGTAATAATGACAGTCTCATTTTCTATTGGCTGATTCCAAATGGGAGGTTACAGGCTTGCTTAATTGATCGTGTTCCCGCCATGAACTGCTACGAACCAGTGCATGGTTTATGGTTTCAGCTTTGGGGCAGTTACTTGCGGGCTTAAGCAATTGAATAGCATCATAATTGGAGATTGAATTGGATTTGAATGTGGCTCTAAGAGTCTAATTAGGCAGGGAAAAGTGTCATAAAGCTGGCATTTTAATTGGTCCCTGGAGGCATCCATGATGTTGGTGAAGATGGCATATATAAGAGGGGCTTTTACATCTCTGCAAGATCAGGCCTTACCTGTTTGTGAGCATGTACAATGGAAATGTGTAAAATCGAAATAATTTAAGTTCCAATAATATAGCAAGTCTCCCTGTCAGTCCTCAATCCTCCCCCACCCCTCCTTCCACTGTTTAGTAGAAAAGTGCACCCCTAGAAACATGCAGGGATCTTAAAAGAAATTATTTTTAGCTCATGTCTGAGAATGCTTTTAGACAAATTGCTAAAGGTCCTTCAATAGTTTTAACATTAATGTTATTTTTAGCAAATGCGAGGATTGGCGTACTTTCCCACATCATGTTTGGGAACCATCCTATGCGTTCTTGTATGAGTTGCATCTTCTCTGCATGCCACAGATATACTATGGATACCCAAGACTAAAGCAACCAGTGTCAATTTTGGAGCCAAATTCCTCCAATTATAAGACGTTATCAGTATAAGTTGGCCCAGCCCAAGCAAGATTCAACGGACTTACAGTGCACTCTTAATCATTCCACTACATACAACTGCCTAGACCTCTTGACTTTGACTCTACTATCGCTTTTGTCACTAGCCCCAACCTTCTGCCTGTCTCCCCAACCATGCTGTTGGCCTCCTGCCTCTACCTTGGATATGTTGATGACAACAACCTTACCATCTGGATTCAGCTTCAAGGGATTATCTGATAAAACTTCCTATTGATTCTTCTTCAGTTGGGCAATTACCAGAGTAACAGAAAATATAATATATTATTTTGTAAACGTGACTGTATACATTTGTCTATTGAACTTTGCCACTGAATTTACAAAAATGCTCCTTCGTCCTATCCTCTGGGTGAATATTTTCATTATAATTATGTAAAAAAAATGGAACTAAAAACTAATATGTATATACTATTTTAAGAGATTGCTTTTCTTAAAGCTCAGATTAGTTAAAGGGACCTGGATCTCTAAACTGTTTCATCATATTTTAAAAATTATAACCCAAAAGATATAAAAAGATAACTAGTAAATAGAGTCTTTGGACTTAGGGTTATTCCAGCTCAATACAAACATAATCACAAATATGGGATGCTGTGCTCGTCCTCCTCTTTTACCTCATTTACTTTGAAACTTCCATCTAAAACTGGAACACCTTTTTAAAAACTCTTCAACACTTCACTCTTAAAACTAATGAAGAATAATGATTAATATAAAACAAATACATTGGTAACAACCAAAGTCAACCTTTGATATTGTATGAATTTTAAATGTTGTGTATTGTTCTTTTATGTATTGTTAGTATTTTGAAAAAAACTTACGGTTCGGCCGTTAAGGTCGTATTTTTGCGAGGTCGTAATGTTTGTTTTTCTAAGTCTGGCCACTAACCTCGTAATTTTTTGCGTCTCATATTTTTTTTTCTGTCTTGCGTCTCGTAAGTGCCTTTGTCGCTCATTGCCTAAGTGCTACGGGTTTAACGGCTTGCCTCACTACGCCGGCAATGAGCACCTTCATCGCTAAGTCGTAAAGTCGTATGGACCACGCAAACAGCGTGACGACGATTTGTAGTTAGACAATTATAATATGTGATAAGGCAAACAAAATAACAATGCTCTATGGAATGCCAGTAGGGTGTTTGGTTACATTGGAAGAAGAATAAGCAGCAGATACAAGTCGATACTGATGTCATTTGATAGACCCCTACTCACACCTCACCTAGATATTGTATCCAGGTCTGGAGAACATGTCTCCAAAAGGATATTAACCAAAGAGAGGCGACTAATATGGTGCATGGTCTAAAAGACAAAACTTATAAGGACAGACTACATGACATTATTATGGATAGATTAGAGAGGAGAAGAGAGAGGAAAATATGAGAGAAATGTAGTTAAAGAGGGAAGTATCTTCCAGAAAAAGAGGAAACTAAGAACAAGATATCATGATGTCATAAGTAGAAGATGTAGTGACAATGTCCCAAAGTGCGATTTTACAGAAATATATAAATATAAAAGGCTTCTAGTTGACTTGGTAGGGATATCATGGTTAAGCAATTCAATATGCTTTGATAAGACTATCTTGAGGGGATAGACTTGGCCGGCTTGAGGGGGCTTTGGATACTATAGTTTCATCAAATCTTTGTCTCTATGGGGTGTATTACCATCCTGAATGAACTTATACAAAATAACAAGAGAAAGGAGAAGTATGTCCATACATTTCTTATAGTATAAAACATAAAGCCTGCCCGGGATGGGGGCCATGTCTGTTTTGGCACTAGAAATAGTTTCTTATTTTCATCTCCACACCTCCAACAATTTTTATTTGAATTTTATTTAAATTGAAAACAATTTTTACCCAAATAAGCTTTTATTTAATGAATATATTTTTGTTGTCTGTCTACAATAGAGATACTGTACATATCTAATGCTTATTATATTGTACTAGTGACTTGCCCATTAAAAATGACAGCAAAAAAATTTGAAGCCTGGCAATGGTATTTGCCTCACATTGCGAGCCTCTCCCCCTCTACTTTACTGGCCTTGCGATGAGCGCCTTTGGTTTTCATCATGAGACTTGCAATAAGCGCCTCCCATGTGTCTCTTCCCCCTCTGCCTCTCCCACCTCCTCCCTCCCCTGTGTCTCTTCCACCCACCTCTCCCCCGTGTCTCTCCCCTCTCTCACCTCTCCCCCTCCACTTTATCTCTTCTCCCCACCTCTCCATCCCCTTTGTATCTTCCCCTCCTCCTCTCCCTCCCATGTGTCTCTCTTCCCCCTCCTCTCCCTCCCCTGTGTTTTGCTCCCCCTCCTCCCTCCACTGTGTCTCTCTCCCCCCTCCTCTCCCTCCCCTGTGTCTCTTCCCCCTCCTCTCTCCCCTGTGTCTCTCCCACATCCCCTGTGTCTCTCTTCTCCTCTCCCTCCTCTGTGTCTTTCTTCTCTCCTCCCTCCCATGTGTTTCTCTTCCCCCCTCCCCTGTGTCTCTCTCCCCCCTCCTCTCCCTCCCCTGTGTCTCGCTCCCCCTCCTCCCTCCACTGTGTCTCTCTCCCCCCTCCTCCCTTCACTGTGTCTCTCTCCCCCTCCTCCATTCACTGTATCTCTCTTCCCCCTCCTCCCTCCCCTGTGTCTCTTCTCCCCTTCTCTCCCTTCCCTGTGTCTCTTCCCCCTCCTCTCTCCCCTGTGTGTCTCCCCCTCCCCTGTGTCTCTCTTCTCCTCTCCCTCCCCTGTGTCTTTCTTCTCCCCTCCCTCCCCTGTGTTTCTCTTCCCCCCTCCCCTGTGTCTCTCTCCCCCCCCTCCCCTGTGTCTTTCTTCCCCCTCCCCTGTTTCTCTCTTCCCCCCCTCCCCTGTGTCTCTCTTCCCCCGCTCTTCTCCCTCGTGTCTCTCTTCCCCCTCCTCTCCCTTGTATCTCTCTTCCCCCGTCCCCTGTGTCTCTCTTACCCCCTCCTCTCCCTTCCCTGTGTCTCTTTTCTCCCCTCCTCTCCCTCCCCTGTGTCTCTCTCCCCCCTCCCCTGTGTCTCTTCTCCCCTCCTCTCCCTCCCCTGTGTATCTCTTCCCCCCTCCTCAACCTACCCTGTGTAGCTCTTTCCCTCTCCCTCCCCTTTGTCTGTCTTCCCCACAGCTGTCCCTCCTATGTTTCTCACCCACTCCTCCCTCACTTTATGCTGCAGTCGCCTCCCGTGCGTGCTCGAGCGTGCCCGACCTCCAGTGCACGCCCCCGCTCGGCCTCCCGTGCGCGCTCGTGAGCTTATATCCAAAAATAAGGTCTTCACTAACTAAAAACTTCTGTAAAAAAATGCTCTGTGCTTATATAGAGCCCTATTCAATTGGCCAAATCACAATTGAATGAGGCCCTTTGATTGTATCTAGGGACTGCTGTTACTTAGAGTATTCCTGTATCATTCTATAATAACTGAAGTCACACTAATAAATCCCATTTTCCCCCTCCATCCACTGCAGAAGAGAAAAAGGAGAGAATTCCTCCCATGGTGGCTGATTAGGCAAACTACACCCGGGCGTTTGCACACAGTCAGTCTTGTCAGTTTCATACGGCTTTAGAATAAAACCAGTCAGACTCTCAGGTTCTAATGATAAATTATTGTCAGTAATCATCCGTAAAAACAGCCTATCATTTGTGGGAGCATCAGAAAGGCTAATTGGCATGTAGAAACTTTTAATTTCAAAGCATGTTTATTGTAAGAAAATATGTTTTTATAATACATTTAACGGATAAAATATTCTTATTGCCTATATGCGATATATATATATATATATATATATATATATATATATATATATATATATATATAATTTTTTTTTTTTTATTAATTTACTTGTTTGTGAGATATAACAAGCTAACAACTTTATCAGCTGTGTAAGCCATGGACATAAAAACTATTTTGGGGAAAATCACACATTTAAAAAACTCTAAATGAATCAGTTTTGTTATGTGGTATGTTTTTTTATCTATCAGTGCTGGAAACCGAGAGGGGAAGAAGGAGCAGGGGGAGGTTAAGGGGCTTTGTTAGATAAATAGATGCCACAACTCTTTCCACTCAGAAGCAGACAGCTTGCATCCGTAGATGCAACAACACCTCTCCAGAAATGTAAATGCCCCTCTCAAAGTGTTGAGCAGAGGCATCAGCATTTATGTTTTTTTAATTAAAAGCTAGTTTTATGACTTATCCCTGCCTCATAGTCTCAAAGTTTGTAAGCCCCCCTCTACTACCCCTCATTTATCTTCGTCATCACTTGTGTGGGTGTGTGGGGTCTCCCGTAGTCAAGATAATATATATTTGCTACACATTCAGGTCTTGATAATTATATTTCTGCACTGTTGATTTTCCATCTCAATGATACAATGTTACTAAACATTTAATTTAATATTTCTTGTGTTTCTTTATTATTCCAACATTTCCTTGTCTCCATTTGTTCAGCCACATTATTAATTTCACGGATGCTTTGAAACTTTTTAGAAACAAACTCTTTGAGTCATCTCTACAAAGAAAGGAAACTGTTATAATAATATATTATAGGAGCTGCCAATGCTACACCGTAATGATACATTGTTGGTGGCCCCCAGCTGGACATGTGAATTGTTGTTGTGTTGTTCGGTCGTGTCTGACTCTCAGTGACCCTGTGGATGCAGCACACTAGGGACAACTTGTGTCTGGTTGTGCTTATCCATAAGATTATCATGGCAAAGATAATGGAGTGGGTTGCAAGTTCCTTCTCCAGTGGACTGAGTGACCTATCTGCTATGACCTGCCCATCTTGGGGGACCCTACATAGATTAATTGAGGCACACAAACCACGACAGCGATCCAGAAGGGGAATGGGAATTGTATGATGCACTAAAAAAATTAAAATACATTGTAGTGGTAAAACAAGTTATTCTATTTTATAGGTCATATCTAGAATAATAATTAATTATTATTATTATTATTATTTTTTTTTTTCAAAGTTGTTAATCTCCATATTGCATTTTCTAGTGCACATAGCATGGCCAATGATTTCCTGGTAATCCATATAGTAATATGATACAGCTTCCACTAAGGAATGGACGGCCATGCTGTGTGCACTAGAAGCTGCAATATGAGATATGATCACCTTATACAAATACATTGAATATAAGACTTGGTCAGCTTTTTGTGCTAAGAGGTTTCCAGAGCACAAGAGGACATCGCCTTGAGGTAAGAAGAAAAAAAGATTCCACCTTAAAGAAACAAAAGGGTTCTTCACAGTAAGGGTGGTTAGACTGTGGATCTCTCTGCCAAAGGAGGCTGTGATTGCAAGTTCGATAAATAAGAAAAATATATTCTTGACTAAAAATGGCATTCGGCGTACCCTTGAATAACTAAACAAGGAGTATTAATCCAGGGAGGGATCTGATTGCCAGTATCTGGGTCAGGAAGGAATTTTTATCTTCTCCAATTAGATAATTACGAATGTTTGAATTTTTTTTGTTTGCTTCCTCTGGATCAATTAACAATCCGCATATTATAAGGATCAGAGGAGATCTAAAAAGGTTGATCTTAACAGACAAAAAATCTTTTTTTTCAACCTTAATTACTATCAGCCTCATTCAAATGCGATTTGGCCAACTGAATAGGGCTCTATATAAGCATGGAGCATATTTTTTTAAAGAAGTTTTTAGTTAGTGAAGACCTTGCTTTTGGATAGAAGTTTACTAACTAAAAACTTTGTAGAAAAATTTGCTCTGTGCTTATCTAGAGCCCTATTCAATTGGACAAATTGCAATTTAATAAGGCTGTATGTAACTATGTAAAATTCTCAGAGAGGGTAGAAAAGGGAGAGAGACCAACATGGCAGCTCCCTATCAATGAGCAAAGGAAAAGAAAAAATACATATTCAGAACTGTATATACATTCTATAGTTTAATTATTTGTTTTTGAAATATAGTGTCATTTTAACTGCCCTAGCGGTAATGCCAAGCATGGCTCGGGGTGGATTTTCAGTGCTGGGGGCGGTGGCTCGGCGCCGTCTGGTATGGCCAAGAAGGAGGGGAGGCCTGGAGGGGGATTTGTGGGAGGATGTGTGGGAGGTTGGGGAAGACATGAGGGATTGGGGTGGGGATGTAGGGAGAGATGTGGGGGATCATGGTGGAGTTCCTGGGGGAGGGGTAGGGAAACTTGGGGTCCTTGGAGGAGAGGTGGGAGACCAGAATGGCGGACCTGGGGGGGGGAGATCAGAAAGGGGGGACCTGGTGGGGGGGAGCTCAGAATGGGGGACCTGTGGGGGAGGAGATCAGAATGAGGGACCTGGGAGGGGGGGAATAGAATAGGGGACCTGGGTGGGGGATCAGAATGGGGGGCCTGATTATGTCAAAAATACTGATAAAAACAATATTTCAGTGGACTATATTCACTAAGCACAGATAGTCCTCACTAGTCAGGTGAAGGCCCTCCAGTTCAGATGACGTTCTAAAGATGACAATTTTCAAGCTGCTTATCTCTAAGAAATTATTTTTTAAATCAGTCTTAACTGCCTGAGGTGCTATGGCTTTCTTGCCGTCCCTCCCTGCATATTTTGCTGAAGGAGCCATATAAATAGGAACATTTTCAAGTTCTAAGACTTTTAATTGTCTAAAAAAAAATAATCCGTAACCCCTTAAAGTTTACGGGATAATGATACAATTAAACAATATATAACTTTGAAAGCAGTGGGGAGCTAATGCATGGAGGGCCCCTCTCCGCACTCCTGTTGATCTCCCCTCTGGTGCCATTTCTGTGCTTCCTCTGCTCCTCCCGTGACGTCATTCTGAGTTCCCTGCAAAAAAAGATGCATCTGGCAGGGGAGGAGCAGAGAAAGCAAAAAAAAAACAGCGGATCACGGTAAGTAGAAGATCTGGTGAGGCTGAGGTGGAAGTTGGGCATGGACTTGGGTTGAGAGAGGCAATGGGGCTTTGCAGAGGTAGGAGCCCCAGTGCTTTGCACCATCTGCACCGGCAGTATCTCAGCCACTGTCTGAAAGGTTATGCAGGGCAAAACCAGAAAGCTAATTTTCAGCTAAAAATATATATTCTGATGTATCTGTTGAAACCTGGATTTGTGCATAATTACAGCTGTACGATGTGTGACACTCGCTAACATGGTGATTAGGGATGTTATAACCTTTTATGACATTTTATTCAATAATATATTCACCCCTTGTCATCTTAAGATATCCATCAAATCTGCTGTCATAGCCTTCTTTGGTTGTGAGGTCTAAAGACTACCCTTACTATGAAGGAACCTTCTATTTCTTTAAGGTGGATGATCAAGGGCATTGTAAAATGTAAATTTCTTGACAAAGTAAGGACACCTTACACAACCTTACACCAACCCTGGATGTATTTAAATAAGGTCATCATATCATATCATATCATATCAAAGTCATATGTTATTCCAGAGAAAATAGATCTAATTTGGTTAGCTTCTATTAGTAGCTCAATCCTATGGTAGATCTCATTTTAGTGAATATAGTCCAATAGCTTTGGAGCACTGTCAAAAAAATCAATTAATTTCAATTGGTTTGAATCCATAATTAGTTTTTCCGGGTAACAATGAGAATTTAAATCAATCAGTTTAGCCATTAAGGTGTTGAAGGACACAGTAATGAAATGGCTCTTAGTGGTGGGTCTCCATGGGCTCGTCATCCATCATATAACTGGGTCTGTCATAGAACTGAACTTAGATGGCGGGGTCTAGAGAGCAATCAATATATTATATATCTCACATACATTAGTGTTGATAACTGAATCACTTCTACTGTAACAAAACGCTGTTAGCTTTCCATCTCGTGATTTAATGCTATTTTACATTTATTTCAATGTGCATGCTGTTTTTTTATTACTCTAATATTCCCACCCACAGAGAACATTTTTTGAGCAGCTCAATTTTGCCTGAAACTTTGTAGAAGCCAAAGGCGCTAAATAATATACAGTATGTACATACACAGGTAATTGTAATCGCTAAGATTATATTATACTAGCGAATTGCCCGTCAAAAAATGACGGCAATGAGATCGTAAGTGAGCTAATTGCTGTTTGGTGTATAATGATAAAATAAATAATACATTAATAAAGCAATATACTTTACCTATTTTCAAGTAATATATGGAGGAAGCATTGTGTTGAAGAGCTGGCAATCTGTTTTGATGTTGCTGCAGCATTAGTGGTGTGGAGCTGCTGTGTAGTGAATGTGTGTAGTGTAATAGTGTGCGTGCGCGAGACAAAAGCGTAGCTGTGTACTTCAGGATTGTATAAGTTATTGTTCTAAAATGGCGGCTAATGTGTGGTATGCGGCTGTGGCTGATTTAGCGTCCTTTGTTTCGGATGTTGTTCGACTTTTTCGGACTATCCGTAGCTGTTTGGTGGTGTTTTGCGTGTTTATGGTAGTGTTTTGCGTGATTAGGGTCCTTTAGCCTCGTTTTCGTTTTTTTTGGCGGCCATTTTATCTCTCGCTTAGCTGATTTTCGGGTGTCTAAACTTCAAAATTTGTACTTAAATCGAGGTGTAACTTCACTTGCAGAGGTCCTGGGTGCACCACCAATATTTATTGTGTTTCTAATGTTTTTGCGTCCTTGTTTTCGAAACTCGTAGGTCTTTTTCGGGAAATTTGTAGCTGTTTGGTGGTGTTTTGCATGTTTCGAGTCCTTTAGCCTCGTTTTCGTTTTTTTCGGCGGCCATTTTTTCTCTTGCTTAGAGAATTTTTCAGTGTCTTAACTCTTTTATTTTGAGTTAAATCGAGGTGTAACTTTAGTTATCGAGGTCCTGGATGCCCTCTCTTCCTGTAGGTAAGCTTTTTATGTATGTGTTGTGTGTATTTATTGTATTTTTCATGTTTTGATGTGCGTGGGTTGCGGACGATTTATGCGAGGTCGTAACGTGTCTCCTGTCTTGTATTTCCCTTTCGTAAGAACGTAAATTTTGCGAGGTCGGCAGTTGCTGGCAAGGAGCACCTTCGGCCCTCGCCACAGCTCACAACTATATATGTGATTATATTATATTATTGTAGTACTATTTTATATTACAGTAAACTCCTGATTATCCGGCACTCAACTAACCGGGACTCTCAGGCAACCGGCACAGGATCTATTCCCCATAAAAAAAAAACTCCTGCTAAATCGACATAACAGGCACTATCTGGCACTATCCGGCAGTTCGAGTCTGGAAAAAAAAAACTAACTTTTTTTCTAAATGTTTTTTTTCTGGGCCTAAATGGCTTTTTAAAGGCATTTGAGGGGTTTTGGGGGGTTTAAGGGTCGTTTAGACATATTTTTGGGGGGACTCACGATTTACCTACATTTATCGGGCAATAGGGAGTCCCAGTGAGTGCCTGGATAACGGAGAGTTTACTGTATATTGTATTATATTCTGCTAGCAATGCTTCCAATACTGCTACATCCCACTGGAATGATGGGTAATTAACATTATATCTAACAAAAATGCGGGTAACACAAGTATACACTGTTTCTGGTATAATAAATGCCCTAATTAATTCAATTATATAAAGTTATGTTTTTTTAATTTATTTTTTATTTACCAATTCTTGCATCTAGAGGAGTGCCACATTGCGTCTCAGCCCATACTCAGAGCATGCCAGTGTATGAAAGGGCTGGCAGCAAGCCATTAGACTCCATATTACACAATCTAATGCAAATAGCATTTTTACTGATCCTTTATAAGGCTACATACAAAAACATAGTAAAGGAAGAGGACCCATCTTATTATTAGTGCATATAGTTCTATGTCTTTGGTGTACTGTTTGTGAGTGACAGTAAAAAAGTAATCTATCATTTTAGTCAATAGGGTAACTTAGTTATTAAGGTTTTAGTTATTGTGACCGTCATTTCCAGATATCATAACATATATTGCATTATGGACTTTTTTTAACGTGTCCTTTAGTCATTTCCAACTCTCCGTGACCGGAACACACCAGTACATCTTTATGTCCATGGCCATGCTGATCCACTTGCTATTCATGGCAGATATACTGGATTGGGTTGCCAGTTCATTCTCCAATGATATATATATATATATATCATATGTCCCAGCTCAACTTCCCAGAATGCAGTGTAATAACTGTTTTTCTCGGAATTCTGAGCTGGAAGCCGTTTTTTTAACTTGTTTTAGACATTCAAATGTGAACATAGATGTACTATTTATTTACTGTACTACTGTACGGTGGAGGCTTCTATCGCTCTTTTGCCCACCATATTATAAATGATTGTTGTGGTGAACTACCTACTCATAAGGACCACAACACAGGCTGAGATCCCTCTCCATGCTGATAATAGCCAGTAAGCTTGAAGCAGCTGTACATGGATTGGATTCTCAGCCTGTGTCTATTCCAACCTTGGTTTTGCAATGTTTGATAATGGCTACGGAATGAAGAGCGAGTTATTTGTGGGCACATTTGGGTGTCCGAGCTCAACTTCCCAGAATGCAGTGTAATAACTGTTTTTCTCGGAACTCTGAGCTGGAAGCAGGTTTTTTTACTTGTTTTAGACATTCAAATGTGTATATATATATATATATATAATAATATATATATATTATTAAAAGTATATTTTTTAGGTTAATTGTAAGTATTTGTTTTTTCCTGTGCACCAGGCACTGTAGAAGCTGCTCATTCCACCATTACTAAGACTCACAGCTCCTCTGTCTTTGTTAATATTCTGCACACGTCTGCAATGAGCCGGCATTTCAGGTGACAGCTGGTTTATGGATATACTTGAACAGGAGCACAACATTAATATAGCAGAATACCCCCATTTAAAGAAGGTTGTGACAGCAGATACAATACAAGTTGGATGTGCTTTTGATTGAAAAAGGCATACAAGTCTTTTGCCGGCTAACTTGTAGAGCTAGTTATAGATTAATAGATTTTTATAGCGTTTTTTTTGTGCATAATTTACATAACTTTGTTTCTCTTATCTTCACACAGCAACAGCAGGGCAAGAGCTACCACAAATGATGGGGCGGGGGGGGGGGGGGGCAAGTTCTGTCTTAACTTTTTTCTTTGTATTGAATTTATTTCTTATTTCTGTAGTGCAGTTGACCCTACCCCAGCCCACCAGCCCCGCAGCCCCAGATACACCATAGGAAGCTCAATTCAGGCTTCTTAAGGGGTATATGGGTGAAATTAACTAGTGGTTCAGCATGGAGAGCTATCCCTACATTGCTGATACTTCTTCCTGGCAGTGGAGGGAATCCTGAATAACATTGCACAGATGTGACGGCATTTGGGATTCCCTGATGACCAGTTACCGTCATACCTGGGATATCCCCAAAGCCCAACAAACCTGAAATAACGACATGACACCAATCTGGGTATAAAAACTGGCCACAGCTTCTTTATTAGACTTAACAGGTAAAACCAAAACCAAATTTTAATTAACCAATATACCAACTAGTGCTTGCCCGCCATACTTAGCCTAATACCCCTCAGGGGACCCCGTACCCCTAGAGGCTCCTCCTCCTTCACCAACGTAGGAGGGCAAGCACTACCGCCCCCTGCTGTGACATATAAAACACTTACCATATACCTTACAAAACTTTTATGCATGTTTTTTTTATTTTTTTATTTATTTATTTATTTTTTGAATAACATTCCAAGATAGCGAAACAAGAGGGAGGGAGGGTGGGAACTAACCTACAGCTCAGCTTAGGCTCATGTGGGCACACTGCCACACGCATCCCTTTAAGAAACCTCTGCTGAAACCCCTCCTCTCTCCCCTCTCTACCAATCAGAAACCACTCCTATCCTTTACTTCCTTTTCTGGTCACCACCCACTCCCCTTCCACTTTGCTTTGTCGTGGGTTCATGAAGAGAAGTGCCAGCAGGGGTGGTATAGCACTACCTGCTGAACACCAATGTATTCCTTCTAAGGAGCCCACATTAAGGTAGGGGGCTTGGGGAGAGGTGAGCGTGTCTGGGGTGGGGTTGAGGTGGGCCCACAAAACTACAGATATAATATTAAAATAAATAAATAAATCAAAATAATAAAAATAAAAAAAAATTATATATATATATCTAGCACTGAGGGGCCCTCTTCTCACTAGCTCTTAGACTGCGCTGCAGATCTATATATTTAAGTAAAGTGGATTTGGTTGTATTTTTTTGTGCTTTTCAGAATATGAATGTGAAGAGCAGACTGTAATTCTGTGGAACATTTCAAAACCGTTATTTGCTTCTCTAGAGATAATAAAATGCCAGTTTAATGGAAGGTCTACAAATAACACAGGCAGATAATATTGTGGTGCGGAGAAGCAGCTTCGGACAGACTTTATGAAAATTGAAATTAAGTTGTGATGTAAATGTAATTATTTAAATTGAGAAAGACAAAAGTGGGCAAAAAATATTAGATATTTTATTCTTAGACTCAAATTATGTATTGAATTGTCTATGTATGTGTGCCTATATGTCTATCCATCCATCTATCTATACGCGATTCCATGCCTATATATGCTTGCTTATGTACAGTATCTCACAAAAGTGAGTACACCTATCACATTTTTATAAATATTTTATTATATATTTTCATGTGACAACACTGAAGAAATGACCCTCTGCTACAATGTCGAAGAAGATGAAATAATTAGGAAGACGACCATTGCCTTGCTAGAGAAGCTGAAGGTAAAGGTGATGGACTGGCCAAGCATGTATCCAGACCTAAACCCTTTTGAGCATCTGTGGGGCATCCTCAAAGGAAAGTTGGGGGAGTGCAAGGTCTCTAACATCCACCAGCTCTGTGATGTCATCATGGAGGAGTGGAAGAGGACTCCAGTGGCAACCTGTGAAGCTCTGGTGAACTCCATGACCATGTGGGTTAAGGCAATGCTGGAAAATAATGGTGGCCACACAAAATATTGACATTTTGGGCCCAATTTGGACATTTCCACTTAGGGGGTGTACTCACTTTTGTTGCCATCGGTTTAGATATTGATGGCTGTGTGTTGAGTTATTTTGAGGGAACAGCAAATTGACACTGTTATACAGGCCGTACACTTACTACTTTACATTGTAGCAGAGGGTCATTTCTTCAGTGTGGTCAGTAAACCAAGTGTGTGAGCTTAAAGGGACATTGTGACGACCTTCAGATTTGGGGGACCACGCTCACTCCAATTTTCTCCATCAAGGTCGTGCCTTTTTGTGTTCAAGATCTCAGCATACAGCCAAAATAACTCTTGTTAAAAATAATAAACTCTTTTACATCCTGTTGTGTAGGATTACATCATAACATCAGACACAGACAATACCAATGCCCAGTATGTCAGTCAGACTCCTTTATTGGCTTCCCAAACACCCGCTAACATTTCAGGAAACCACAGAGAACAAAGCAAAACAACATTACCATGAATTGAAAAGTGAACAAGTTTGAATTCTCCACCTGGATGCACAAATACTAAATGAGTTGAATAGCTGTACTGCCTGAATTAGCTTAGTCCAATCAGAATAGTCATGTGTCCTGGAGACATTGATGATGTCACAGAAAGGGGCCGCCCTCTTCTGGGGGCTGGTCTGAGTTACCTGAGCTGGACACAAGCAGCTAAAGAACAAAGGACATAAATTGGAACCAGTTCGGACTCGCTACAGGCGCCATTTTGTTTGGCTACTGATGTCTCAATATTACAAATAGCAGTACAACACACAATAACCTTTTCATGTCATTCCCCCCCCCAAAAAAAACAATCATGACAGCTTACTCATCCTTCCAAAAGCAGCATGCAAACTAGGATCTTCACAGATCATACCATGCACGCTGCTACACTCAGTTTGTCCATATGTTCTTGCTTTGGGTCCATACACTCCTGTAAAAAAATGGCTACCAATCTCCAGTGGGGAAACAGGGGGAAAACAGACCCAGTGATTCAGGGTCTGGGCCTCCTCCTGCAAGTGGCCTGATTCTGAGTGCGCAGGGCAGATTTTTGTCATTATTCTCTTCTACCAATTCCAGGGGAGTAAACAATTCTGTTGGTGACCCCTGCACAAACCCCACAGCCAAGGCCAAGTGTCCCACTTTGACTATTAGGCCAGGAGCATAGTCATATTCCTTTGGAACAAAAGGAATCGATAATCCCAGTAGGTACTCTGCCAGCTGGATCTGCTGGCTGGCATCAGAGATCTGGGCCTTTTCTGTAGCCTCCATTCCCCTGGGTTGAAACATGGGTAAGGCAATGTACTCACTTTTCCCCTACACCATGGTCTGGACATGGTACCACTGTTCACGTGATACAATGGCCTGGGCATTGGACTCCATTTCTCCCTCTTCTTGGATCACGGTCGGCGCACTGTATTCCAACTTGACTGGAACCACAGTTTGGGCATGGCACTCTCCCTCTGAAGGGACCACGGTCAGGACACTGTGCTCCAGCTCTGCTTCCTGGGGCCCATAATATAGAGTGCTGTATCAGTCTAGTTTATTGGTCTGTTCATCGTTTTCTCCTCCCTTTTCTCCTCCAAGGGTTGGTGGGTTTGGCTGTTCCCACCCAGACTGTCTGGTTGGCCTGGGTTCTGCCACCAGTCCTCTGTGCCCCCTTCCAGAGCTGTACTTCTCAAACAGTCAGTGCTCTCTGAGGGCAAACAGCTGAATGTTTCCAGGGCCTTCTGGTTCAGGATGTGTCCTCTTCATCCCCACCCGCTTGGCAGTGCTCCTTCCCTGCCTTGAGCCAGGTTCTAGCCTTGGCGTCTACCACCAGTAGCTCCATATAATTGGCTTCCCGCTCTTCCAGGATCAAGGGTTCAATCAATGCAGCCAAGTGGGACCCTGGTTTTAGTCGCAATTCTTGGCAGTGCTGATTATACAGGATCACTCCCCGTTCTCTAGGCCCAATGCCACATGCTGGCTCACCCTGTAGTACACCCTGGAGTCCTTTCATTAACTCCACTCTGTAGGAGGAGAGGTATTGCAATACAATAGCTGGCTCCATCAGATCATCATACTGCTCCTCCAGAGCAATATCCTCCCAAACCAGTCCCTCCAGCCATTTTTGATAACTCACCTCCCTGCTGGACCCCCAGGAATGCAATCGACTGATCGGTAAGAGCTGCTGCCAGGTCCTCCTCCATGGCAACATGATGTGCTCTCCGTTCTATCATTCTTGTGATTTGGCTCAATTTTACCTGAATCACCTCTGCTCTGCAGGGAGCTGGTCTGGTAGCGCTGGACAAATCGCCTGATGGTCTCTGCATCTGCTCCAAGCCACTGAAAGTACTTGATTTCCATCTTGGATAAGTTTCCATATGCCAGGGGAAAGACATGTGGTATTTTGAATGTTTTGGTTTAAAAATGTATCTGAAACAAGAATAAAGGTCAGTCTGCTTTGTACTACTCAACGGTACTTGTGTTCTTAAATGTTCTAAGGAATGGAATCTGATTATACTGGTAAATGGTCTAGATTATTTGCTGGGTGCTAAGGTTGAACACAAATTCATGACCTGGAAGGAAAAAAAATGAGCAATGTCCCATCCTTTATCTTTCTCTTTACACCTATAACCTCTCCCCCATCCTTCTCTCCTCTTTCCCTATATTTTTCTGCTTCCCACTCTCTTCCCACATCCCCATCCTTTTCATGCCCGTCTCTCTGTCTCTCTACCACTCCAATAACTTTTTTTTCCATCCCTTCCTCCCATCACTCTTTCTTTCTTCCTTTCATCCCTCCCAACCAATCTCTCTTTCTACCTCCACCATCTCTCTCCTTCCCAATTAATTTTCTCTTATCTCTTTCTACCCTCAAACCTTCCTTTCTCTCATCCACCCCTCAAGCATTTTCCTCTCTCTTTTTATCCTCCTTCTCTACTTCTCTCCTTTCCATTCTCCTCTCGCAATCATCTTTCCCTCTCTGACCTACTCACTCATGGGGGTCAATATAGACCCCCATAAGCACTTAATTACCCTGTCACTCCTGGGGGTCGATACAGACCCTTATAAGCCCTTCATTAACCCCATCACTCATGTGGGTCAATATAGACCCCCATAAGCCCTTCATTAACCCTGTCACTCATGGGGGTCAATACAGACCCCCATAAGCCCTTCATTAAGCCTGTCACTCATGGGGGGTCAATACAGACCCCTATAAGCACTTAAATAACCCCCTCACTCATGGGGGTCAATACAGACCCTCATAAGCCCTTCATTAACCCTGTCACTCATGGGAGTCAATAAAGACCCCCATAAGCCCTTCATTAACCCTGTCACTCATGGGGGTCAATACAGACCCCCATAAGCACGTAATTAACCCCCTCACTCATGGGGGTCAATATAGACCCCCATAAGCTCTTCCTTAACCTTGTCACTCATGGGGGTCAGTATAGACCCCCATAAGCCCTTCATTAACCCTGTCACTAATGGGGTTCAATACAGACCCCCATAATACATATAATTATCCCTTTCACTCATGGGGGTCAATAAAGACCCCCATAAGCCCATAAATAACACTGGCACTCATGGGGGTCAATAGAGAGCCCCATAAACCCTTAATTAACCATGTCACTCATGAGGGTCAATACAGCCCCCCATAAGCACTTAATCAACCCTTTCACTCATGGGGTCAAAAAAGACCCCGATAAGCCCTTAATTAACCCTGTCACTCATGGGGGTCAATACAGACCCCCATAGGCCCTTCATTAAGCCTGTCACTCATGGGAGGTCAATACAGACCGCTATAAGCACTTAAATAACCCTCTCACTCATGGGGGTAAATACAGACCCCCATAGACCCCTAATTTACCCTGTCACTCATGGGGGTCAATATATACCCCCATAAGCCTTTCATTAACCCTGTCACTCATAGGGATCAATACAGAACCCCATAAGTACTTCATTAACCCCCTCACATATGGGGGTCATTATAGACCCACATAAGCCCTTCCTTAACCCTGTCACTCATGGGGGTCAATACAGAACCCATAAGCTCTTCATTAACCCTGTCACTCATGGGGGTCAATACAGACCCCCATAAGCACTTCATTAACCCCCTCACTCATGGGGGTCAATATAGACCCCCATAAGCCCTTCCTTAACCCTGTCACTCAAGGGTGTCAATACAGACCCCCATAAGCCCTTAATTAACCCCCTCACTCATGGGGGTCAATACAGAACCCTTTAAACCCCTAATTAATCCTGTCACTCATGGGGGTCAGTATAGACCCCATAAGCCCTTCATTAACACTGTCACTCATGGGGATCAATACAGACCACCATAAGCCCTTCATTAACCCTGTCACTAATGGGTGTCAATACAGACCCCCATAAGCACTTAATTAACCCCCTCCAACCCCATAAGCCCTTCATTAACCCTGTCACTCATGGGGGTCAATAAAGTCCCCCATAAGCACTTAATTAACCCTGTCACTCATGGGGATCAATAGAGACCCCCATAAGCTCTTCATTAACTCTGTCACTCATGGAGGTCAATACAGACCCCCATAAGCACTTCATTAACCCCTCACTCATGGGGGTCAATATAGACCCCCATAAACCCTTCCTTAACCCTGTCACTCAAGGGTGTCAATACAGACCCCCATAAGCACGTAATTAACCCCCTCACTCATGGGGGTCAATACAGAACCCTTTAAACCCCTAATTAATCCTGTCACTCATGGGGGTCAGTATAGACCCCATAAGCCCTTCATTAACACTGTCACTCATGGGGATCAATACAGACCCCCATAAGCCCTTCCTTAACCCTGTCACTAATGGGGGTCAATACAGACCCCCATAAGCACTAAATTAACCCTGTCACTCATGGGAGTCAATACAGACCACCATAAGCCCTTCATTAACCCCATCACTCATGAGGGTCAATATAGACCCCCATAAGCCCTTCATTAACCCCATCAATCATGAGGGTCAATAAAGACCACCATAAGCCCTTAAATTACCCTGTAACTCATTGGGGTCAATACAGACCCCCATAAGCCCTTCATTACCCCTGTCACTCATGGGGTTCAATACAGACCCCCATAAGCCCTTCATTAACTTGGTCACTCATGGGGGTCAATACAGACCCCCATAAGCACTTAATTAACCCCCTAACAAGCCCATAAGCCCTTCATTAACCCTGTCATTAATGGGGGTCAATAAAGTCCCCCATAAGCACTTAATTAACCCTGTCACTCATGGGGGTCAATACAGACCCCCATAAGCACGTAATTAACCCCCTCACTCATGGGGGTCAATATAGACCCCCATAAGCTCTTCCTTAACCTTGTCACTCATGGGGGTCAGTATAGACCCCCATAAGCCCTTCATTAACCCTGTCACTAATGGGGTTCAATACAGACCCCCATAATACATATAATTATCCCTTTCACTCATGGGGGTCAATAAAGACCCCCATAAGCCCATAAATAACACTGGCACTCATGGGGGTCAATAGAGAGCCCCATAAACCCTTAATTAACCATGTCACTCATGAGGGTCAATACAGCCCCCCATAAGCACTTAATCAACCCTTTCACTCATGGGGTCAAAAAAGACCCCGATAAGCCCTTAATTAACCCTGTCACTCATGGGGGTCAATACAGACCCCCATAGGCCCTTCATTAAGCCTGTCACTCATGGGAGGTCAATACAGACCGCTATAAGCACTTAAATAACCCTCTCACTCATGGGGGTAAATACAGACCCCCATAGACCCCTAATTTACCCTGTCACTCATGGGGGTCAATATATACCCCCATAAGCCTTTCATTAACCCTGTCACTCATAGGGATCAATACAGAACCCCATAAGTACTTCATTAACCCCCTCACATATGGGGGTCATTATAGACCCACATAAGCCCTTCCTTAACCCTGTCACTCATGGGGGTCAATACAGAACCCATAAGCTCTTCATTAACCCTGTCACTCATGGGGGTCAATACAGACCCCCATAAGCACTTCATTAACCCCCTCACTCATGGGGGTCAATATAGACCCCCATATGCCCTTCCTTAACCCTGTCACTCAAGGGTGTCAATACAGACCCCCATAAGCCCTTAATTAACCCCCTCACTCATGGGGGTCAATACAGAACCCTTTAAACCCCTAATTAATCCTGTCACTCATGGGGGTCAGTATAGACCCCATAAGCCCTTCATTAACACTGTCACTCATGGGGATCAATACAGACCACCATAAGCCCTTCATTAACCCTGTCACTAATGGGTGTCAATACAGACCCCCATAAGCACTTAATTAACCCCCTCCAACCCCATAAGCCCTTCATTAACCCTGTCACTCATGGGGGTCAATAAAGTCCCCCATAAGCACTTAATTAACCCTGTCACTCATGGGGATCAATAGAGACCCCCATAAGCTCTTCATTAACTCTGTCACTCATGGAGGTCAATACAGACCCCCATAAGCACTTCATTAACCCCTCACTCATGGGGGTCAATATAGACCCCCATAAACCCTTCCTTAACCCTGTCACTCAAGGGTGTCAATACAGACCCCCATAAGCACGTAATTAACCCCCTCACTCATGGGGGTCAATACAGAACCCTTTAAACCCCTAATTAATCCTGTCACTCATGGGGGTCAGTATAGACCCCATAAGCCCTTCATTAACACTGTCACTCATGGGGATCAATACAGACCCCCATAAGCCCTTCCTTAACCCTGTCACTAATGGGGGTCAATACAGACCCCCATAAGCACTAAATTAACCCTGTCACTCATGGGAGTCAATACAGACCACCATAAGCCCTTCATTAACCCCATCACTCATGAGGGTCAATATAGACCCCCATAAGCCCTTCATTAACCCCATCAATCATGAGGGTCAATAAAGACCACCATAAGCCCTTAAATTACCCTGTAACTCATTGGGGTCAATACAGACCCCCATAAGCCCTTCATTACCCCTGTCACTCATGGGGTTCAATACAGACCCCCATAAGCCCTTCATTAACTTGGTCACTCATGGGGGTCAATACAGACCCCCATAAGCACTTAATTAACCCCCTAACAAGCCCATAAGCCCTTCATTAACCCTGTAATTAATGGGGGTCAATAAAGTCCCCCATAAGCACTTAATTAACCCTGTCAGTCATGGGGGTCAATACAGACCCCCATAAGCCCTTCATTAACCCCATCACTCATGAGGGTCAATATAGACCCCCATAAGCCCTTCATTAACCCCATCAATCATGAGGGTCAATATAGACCACCATAAGCCCTTAAATTACCCTGTCACTCATTGGGGTCAATACAGACCCCCATAAGCCCTTCATTACCCCTGTCACTCATGGGGTTCAATACAGACCCCCATAAGCCCTTCATTAACTTGGTCACTCATGGGGGTCAATACAGACCCCCATAAGCACTAAATTAACCCCCTCACTCATGGAGGTCAATTCAGACCCCCATAAGCCCTTCATTAACCCTGTCACTCATGGGAGTCAATACAGACCCCCATAAGCCCTTCATTAACCCTGTCACTCATAGGGTCAATACAGACCCCCATAAGCACTTAATTAACACACTCACTCATGGCGGTCAATACAGACCCCCATAAACCCCTAATTAACCCTGTCACTCATGGGGGTCAATGCAGACCCCCATAATACATATAATTAACCCTGTCACTCATAGGGGTCAATACAGACCCCCATAAGCTCATAAATAACACTGGCACTCATGGGGGTCAATACAGACCCCCATGAACCCTTAATTCACTGTGTCACTCATGAGGGTGAATACAGCCCCCCATAAGCTCTTAATCAACCCTTTCACTCATGGAGGTCAATTTAGACGCCCATAAGCCCTTAATTAACCCTGTCACTAATGGGGGTCAATACAGACCCCCATAAGCACTTCATTTACCCTGTCACTCATGGGGGTCAATACAGACACCCATAAGCACTTAATAAACCTACTCACTCATGGGGGTCAATATAGACCCCCATAAGCACTTAATTAACTCTGTCACTCATGGTGGTCAATACAGACCCCCATAAGCCCTTCACTATTCCCATTCATGAGGGTAAATATAGACCCCCATAAGCCCTTCATGAACCCCCTCACTCATGGGGGTCAATATAGACCCCCATAAGCCCTTCCTTAACCCTGTCACTCATGGGGGTTAGTATAGACCCCCATAAGCCCTTCATTAACCCTGTCACTAATAGGGTTCAATACAGACCCCCATAATACATATAATTATCCCTTTCACTCATGGGGGTCAATAAAGACCCCCATAAGCCCATAAATAACACTGGCACTCATGGGGGTCAATAGAGACCCCCATAAACCCTTAATTAACCATGTCACTCATGAGGGTCAATACAGCCCCCCATAAGCACTTAATCAACCCTTTCACTCATGGGGTCAAAAAAGACCCCGATAAGCCCTTAATTAACCCTGTCACTCATGGGGTCAATACAGACCCCCATAGGCCCTTCATTAAGCCTGTCACTCATGGGAGGTTAATACAGACCGCTATAAGCACTTAAATAACCCTCTCACTCATGGGGGTAAATACAGACCCCCATAGACCCCTAATTTACCCTGTCACTCATGGGGGTCAATATATACCCCCATAAGCCCTTCATTAACCCTGTAACTCATAGGGATCAATACAGACCCCCATAAGTACTTCATTAACCCCCTCACATATGGGGGTCATTATAGACCCACATAAGCCCTTCCTTAACCCTGTCACTCATGGGGGTCAATACAGAACCCATAAGCTCTTCATTAACCCTGTCACTCATGGGGGTCAATACAGACCCCCATAAGCACTTCATTAACCCCCTCACTCATGGGGGTCAATATAGACCCCCATAAGCCCTTCCTTAACCCTGTCACTCAAGGGTGTCAATACAGACCCCCATAAGCCCTTAATTAACCCCCTCACTCATGGGGGACAACACAGAACCCTTTAAACCCCTAATTAATCCTGTCACTCATGGGGGTCAGTATAGACCCCATAAGCCCTTCATTAACACTGTCACTCATGGGGATCAATACAGACCCCCATAAGCCCTTCATTAACCCTGTCACTAATGGGTGTCAATACAGACCCCCATAAGCACTAAATTAACCCTGTCACTCATGGGAGTCATTACAGACCCCCATAAGCACTTAATTAACCCCCTCACAACCCCATAAGCCCTTCATTAACCCTGTCACTCATGGGGGTCAAAAAAAGTCCCCCATAAGCACTTAATTAACCCTGTCACTCATGGGGGTCAATAGAGACCCCCATAAGCTCTTCATTAACTCTGTCACTCATGGGGGTCAATACAGACCCCCATAAGCACTTCATTAACCCCTCACTCATGGGGGTCAATATAGACCCCCATAAACCCTTCCTTAACCCAGTCACTCAAGGGTGTCAATACAGACCCCCATAAGCACGTAATTAACCCCCTCACTCATGGGGGTCAATACAGACCCCCATAAGCACTTAATTAACCCCCTCACTCATGGAGGTCAATTCAGACCCCCATAAGCCCTTCATTAACCCTGTCACTCATGGGAGTCAATACAGACCCCCATAAGCCCTTCATTAACCCTGTCACACATAGGGTCAATACAGGCCCCCATAAGCACTTAATTAACACACTCACTCATGGCGGTCAATACAGACCCCCATAAACCCCTAATTAACCCTGTCACTCATAGGGGTCAATACAGACCCCCATAAGCCCATAAATAACACTGGCACTCATGGGGGTCAATACAGACCCCCAAAAACCCTTAATTAACCGTGTCACTCATGAGGGTGAATACAGCCCCCCATAAGCTCTTAATCAACCCTTTCACTCATGGAGGTCAATTTAGACGCCCATAAGCCCTTAATTAACCCTGTCACTAATGGGGGTCAATACAGACCCCCATAAGCTCTTAATCAACCCTTTCACTCATGGAGGTCAATTTAGACGCCCATAAGCCCTTAATTAACCCTGTCACTAATGGGGGTCAATACAGACCCCCATAAGCACTTCATTTACCCTGTCACTCATGGGGGTCAATACAGACACCCATAAGCACTTAATAAACCTACTCACTCATGGGGGTCAATATAGACCCCCATAAGCACTTAATTAACTCTGTCACTCATGGTGGTCAATACAGACCCCCATAATCCCTTCACTATTCCCATCACTCATGAGGGTAAATATAGACCCCCATAAGCCCTTCATTAACCCCGTCACTCATGAGGGTCAATATAGACCCCCATAAGCCCTTCATTACCCCTGTCACTCATGGGGGTCAATACAGATCTCCATAAACCCGTCATTAACCCTGTCACTCATGGGGGTCAATACAGACCCCCATAAGCACTTAACTAACCCCCTCACTCATGGGGGTCAATATAGACCCCCATAAGCCCTTCCTTAACCCTGTCACTCATGGGGGTCAGTATAGACCCCCATAAGCCCTTCATTAACCCTGTCACTAATGGGGTTCAATACAGATCCCCATAATACATATAATTATCCCTTTCACTCATGGGGGTCAATAAAGACCCCCATAAGCCCATAAATAACACTGGCACTCATGGGGGTCAATAGAGACCCCCATAAACCCTTAATTAACCATGTCACTCATGAGGGTCAATACAGCCCCCCATAAGCACTTAATCAACCCTTTCACTCATGGGGTCAAAAAAGACCCCGATAAGCCCTTAATTAACCCTGTCACTCATGGGGGTCAATACAGACCCCCATAGGCCCTTCATTAAGTCTGTCACTCATGGGAGGTCAATACAGACCGCTATAAGCACTTAAATAACCCTCTCACTCATGGGGGTAAATACAGACCCCCATAGACCCCTAATTTACCCTGTCACTCATGGGGGTCAATATATACCCCCATAAGCCCTTCATTAACCCTGTCACTCATAGGGATCAATACAGACCCCCCTAAGTACTTCATTAACCCCCTCACATATGGGGGCCATTATAGACCCACATAAGCCCTTCCTTAACCCTGTCACTCATGGGGGTCAATACAGAACCCATAAGCTCTTCATTAACCCTGTCACTCATGGGGGTCAATACAGACCCCCATAAGCACATCATTAACCCCCTTACTCATGGGGGTCAATATAGACCCCCATAAGCCCTTCCTTAACCCTGTCACTCAAGGGTGTCAATACAGACCCCCATAAGCCCTTAATTAACCCCCTCACTCATGGGTGTCAATACAGAACCCTTTAAACCCCTAATTAATCCTGTCACTCATGGGGGTCAGTATAGACCCCATAAGCCCTTCATTAACACTGTCACTCATGGGGATCAATACAGACCCCCATAAGCCCTTCATTAACCCTGTCACTAATGGGTGTCAATACAGACCCCCATAAGCACTAAATTAACCCTGTCACTCATGGGAGTCATTACAGACCCCCATAAGCACTTAATTAACCCCCTCACAACCCCATAAGCCCTTCATTAACCCTGTCACTCATGGGGGTCAATAAAGTCCCCCATAAGCACTTAATTAACCCTGTCACTCATGGGGGTCAATAGAGACCCCCATAAGCTCTTCATTAACTCTGTCACTCATGGGGGTCAATACAGACCCCCATAAGCACTTCATTAACCCATCACTCATGGGGGTCAATATAGACCCCCATAAACCCTTCCTTAACCCTGTCACTCAAGGGTGTCAATACAGACCCCCATAAGCACGTAATTAACCCCTCACTCATGGGTGTCAATACAGAACCCTTTAAACCCCTAATTAATCCTGTCACTCATGGGGGTCAGAATAGACCCCATAAGCCCTTCATTAACACTGTCACTCATGGGGATCAATACAGACCCCCATAAGCCCTTCCTTAACCCTGTCACTAATGGGGGTCAATACAGACCCCCATAAGCACTAAATTAACCCTGTCACTCATGGGAGTCAAAACAGACCCCCATAAGCCCTTCATTAACCCCATCACTCATGAGGGTCAATATAGACCCCCATAAGCCCTTCATTAACCCCATCAATCATGAGGGTCAATATAGACCACCATAAGCCCTTAAATTACCCTGTCACTCATTGGGGTCAATACAGACCCCCATAATCCCTTCATTGCCCCTGTCACTCATGGGGTTCAATACAGACCCCCATAAGCCCTTCATTAACTTGGTCACTCATGGGGGTCAATACAGACCCCCATAAGCACTTAATTAACCCCCTCACAAGCCCATAAGCCCTTCATTAACCCTGTCATTAATGGGGGTCAATAAAGTCCCCCATAAGCACTTAATTAACCCTGTCAGTCATGGGGGTCAATACAGACCCCCATAAGCCCTTCATTAACCCCATCACTCATGAGTGTCAATATAGACCCCCATAAGCCCTTCATTAACCCCATCAATCATGAGGGTCAATATAGACCACCATAAGCCCTTAAATTACCCTGTCACTCATTGGGGTCAATACAGACCCCCATAAGCCCTTCATTACCCCTGTAACTCATGGGGTTCAATACAGACCCCCATAAGCCCTTCATTAACTTGGTCACTCATGGGGGTCAATACAGACCCCCATAAGCACTTAATTAACCCCCTCACTCATGGAGGTCAATTCAGACCCCCATAAGCCCTTCATTAACCCTGTCACTCATGGGAGTCAATACAGACCCCCATAAGCCCATAAATAACACTGGCACTCATGGGGGTCAATACAGACCCCCATAAGCCCATAAATAACACTGGCACTCATGGGGGTCAATACAGACCCCCATGAACCCTTAATTAACCGTGTCACTCATGAGGGTGAATACAGCCCCCCATAAGCTCTTAATCAACCCTTTCACTCATGGAGGTCAATTTAGCTGCCCATAAGCCCTTAATTAACCCTGTCACTAATGGGGGTCAATACAGACCCCCATAAGCACTTCATTTACCCTGTCACTCATGGGGGTCAATACAGACACCCATAAGCACTTAATAAACCTACTCACTCATGGGGGTCAATATAGACCCCCATAAGCACTTAATTAACTCTGTCACTCATGGTGGTCAATACAGACCCCCATAAGCCCTTCACTATTCCCATCACTCATGAGGGTAAATATAGACCCCCATAAGCCTTTCATTAACCCCGTCACTCATGAGGGTCAATATAGACCCCCATAAGCCCTTCATTACCCCTGTCACTCATGGGGGTCAATACAGATCTCCATAAACCCGTCATTAACCCTGTCACTCATGGGGGTCAATACAGACCCCCATAAGCACTTAATTAACCCCCTCACTCATGGGGGTCAGTATAGACCCCCATAAGCCCTTCATTAACACTGTCACTCATGGGGGTCAATACAGACTACCATAAGCCCTTCAATAACCCTGTCACTCATGGGGGTCAATACAGACCCCCATAAGCACTTAATTAACCTACTCACTCATGGGGGTCAATATACACCCCCATAAGCCCTTAATTAACTCTGTCACTGATGGTGGTCAATACAGACCCCCATAAGCCCTTCATTAACCCTGTCACTAATGGGGGTTAAATACAGACCCACATAAGCACTTAATTAACCCTGTCACTCATTGGGGTCAATACAGACCCCCATAAGCACTTAATTAACCCCCTCACAAGCCCCATAAGCCCTTCATTTACCCTGTCACTCATGGGGGTCAATAAAGTCCCGCATAAGCACTTAATTAACCCTGTCACTTATGGGGGTCAATACAGACCCCCATAAGCCCTTCATTAACCCCATCACTCATGAGGGTCAATATAGACCCCCATAAGCCCTTCATTAACCCTGTCACTCATGAGGGTCAATATAGACCCCCATAAGCCCTTAAATAACCCTGTCACTCATTGGGGTCAATACAGACCCTCATAAGCCCTTCATTACCCCTGTTACTCATGGGGGTCAATACAGACCCCCATAAGCCCTTAAATAACCCTGTCACTCATTGGGTCAATACAGACCCCCATAAGCCCTTCATTAACCCTGTCACTCATGGGAGTCAATACAGACTCCCATAAGCCCTTCATAACCCTGTCACTCATGGGGGTCAATACAGACCCCCATAAGCACTTAATTAACACTGTCACTTATGGAGGTCAATACAGACCCCCATAATACATATAATTAACCCTGTCATTAATGGGGGTCAATAAAGACCCCCATAAGCCCATAAATAACACTGGCACTCATGGTGGTCAATACAGACCTCCATAAACCCTTAATTAACTGTGTCACTCATGTGGGCCAATATAGCCCACCATCAGCACTTAATCAACCCTTTCACTCATGGGGGTCACTATATACCCCCATAAGCCCTTAATTAACCCTGTCACTCATGGGAGTCAGTAAAGACCCCCATAAGCCCTTCATTAACCCTGTCTCTCATGGGGGTCAATACAGACTCCCATAAGCCCTTCTTTAACCCTGTCAATTATAGGGGTCAATACAGACCCCCATAGACCCCTAATTAACCCTGTCACTCATGGGGGTCAATACAGACCCTCATAAGCCTCTATTTAACCCCATCAGTCCCATAAGTGTATATAAAGACCATTATGGGCCTGTTACAACCCAACATTAACCACATAAGTGCCTTGACGGTCCTCAAGGACCATCATGACACTAAGTATAAACACTACACTGCACTATACCCCCCCAATTAAACATTAAATATCAACTAAACACCCTCTACCCTAATCTATTAACACCTACACTACCTACCTACACTACCTACCCCCTAATAACCTGTCCCCACCACTCTAATTACAGAAATAAAAAAAAAATGATGTCACCAAAAATAAAAAATATATACATTACATAAAATAAAAAACCTAAATCATAAAAAATAAAAAATCTACATTAAAGAAAATAAAAAAACCTAAGTGACAAAAAATAAAAAAGGAACATTACAGAAAATAAAAAAATACATTACAACCCCCCCTCCACTACAGAAAATAAAAAAAAATTACACACCTGAAAAGAAAATACATATAATACATACAATACAAATACATGCCATACAAATAAAATGAAATACAATACAATACACCCCTATCTAATATACAATACATCCTATCTATCTAATATACATCCCCCAATCTATCTAAATAAATACCACAATCTAATATACATCCTATCTAATCTATATAATATACATCCCCCAATCTATCTAATATACAATAAATACTATCTATCTAATATACATCCTATCTATCTAATATACATCCCCCAATCTATCTAAATAAATACCACAATCTAATATACAATACATTCTATGCTATCTTTATAAAACACATACCCCTAGCTAACATACAATAAATGCTATCTATATATAAAATAATCTAATTCTAAGCTAAAATTAAATAATTAAGACCACTTACCTTTGCAGATGTCCCTTCAGATCAGCCACCTAGGAAAAAAAAAAAAAAAGTTAGTGCAACACATTTACAGGAAATAAATAAACATTATAAACATTCTAAATATTTTACTCACCTTTCCAGCATGTCCCCGTCCTTCTTCTTTTCTTCTTCTCCGGTGCGGCCCCTGTTAAAAAAAACATAACATTAGTACACATACATAAACATAAAACAAAGTAAAAAAAACATATTCTACATTGTACTTCCCTCCCCGCGATGTCTCCGGCCTCCTCCTCTTCTGCCCCGACCTGGAACCGCGCTCTAAAAAAAAATATATATATATATAACGGAGATACACACTCGCGGACATCCCAGATGCTAATGAGCCTCCCGGAGCCTTTTCCGGAAGAAAATAGGCAATGGCGCCTTCTGATTGGTTGAAAACGCTGTCTATCAAATTCACCTGATCAGGTGGCGCTAATTTGTGAGCCAATCAGAAAGGGATCCACCCTAAAATCTCACTCTGATTGGATAATGCACTTGTCAATCTTTATTTAACCCAATCACAAGACACAGATGCCTTCAGCCAATCATAATGGAATACACCCCCAGAGGGTGATTGGCTGCCTGGGGGCATCTGCACATTCTGATTGGTTGCACTGACAATAGCCAATCACAATGGGATACACCCCTACGTACTGATTGGCTGAAGGCATTTGCGACTTCTCATTGGCTGTTGTCAATGTCAATCAGTATTACAGCCAATGGGAAGGAGCATGGCCTGTGAGTATTCAGGCCTAATAAGAATTGTTTATAATGTGTAGTGTTCAGGTTGTGGTTAGTGTGAAAACAGAGAGTTAACACTGCAGGAATTTGAATGTGTATAGGGCCTATTGGAATGTTGATTCTCTCAGAGTGGACACCTCTGGGGGTTATAAAATATATCAGATCAGATATCTCAGGGTAAGGACATTTGGGAGGTTGGTAACCATAGTTACAGGGTGGGGGGAAAAGACATGGTATTTTTATTGTTTTGGTTTAAACATGTATTTGAAACAAGATTAAAGGTGAGTCTGCTTTGCACTACTCAACGGTAATTGTGCTCTTATGTTCCAAGAAATGGGATCTGATTATATCTGTAACTTATCTAGGTTATTTGCTGGGTGCTGAGGTTGAACACAAATGCATGACCTAGAAGGAGAAAATTGAGGTGCAAGTGAGTCTCTCAAATCTGTGTTGTAACAGACATGGAACACAACATTTTTATTTCCATGCATTTTAAAGAGCAATTTCCCAACCTTTATCTTTCTCTCCACTCCCATAACCTCTCCCCCGATCCTTCTCCCCTCCATCCCTATCTTTCTTCTGCTTTCAACTCTCTTCCCACATGCCCATCCTTTCCATGCCTGTCTCTCTGTCACTCTGTCTCTACCACCCTATATCTTTTTTTCCATCCCTTCCTCCCATCACTCTCTCTTTCTCCCTTTCATCCCTCCCAACCCATCTCTTTTTCTCCCTCCACCATTTCTCCCTTCCCGCTCTCTTTTTAATTCTCTAAGCAGCTAAATCATGAGAATGTCTACCCATTGCAAAGCATACATGTATATCATAGTTAATAAATTAAATGTAATTATTATCTTACTAAACAATTTTCTTAATTATGAAGTCTAGTTCTTTAAAATGTTATATTGTAATTATTGAAGTATTGCATTCCTTTATAATAGAACACTTTTAAAATCTTCATTTGCAAACAATCCTACTACATCAATGTTCATTTAAGGTATAATTAAAACATTTTAATATTCAAACATTATAGTTAAACTATTTGTAATAATTTATATATTTACACTTTGCAAAAAAACATCTTTGTAAATAGCAATTCATAATAGTTTTCATTTTTAAATCTGTAATTTAAATGGTGTTTGTGGAAAATGAAAAAAAAAAAACAAGTGATTTGTTGGTGCATTTCTGGTTTATTGTTTATTATACAGACCTGAGATTGTATTAGTCTCTGTCTCTGACTTAAATTATTGGAACATAAAGTGCTGACTTTTTCAGGCTTTGATTTCTAAATCATCATCAAAGTCTCCACCTCCAAACCAGCAGAGCTGGATTATTATTAATAACTGCTGTTTATTTAGATATGAAATAGAACAGATTGACAAATAGAACATTCACCCAATATAATTGCATCAGAACAATACAGTTCTAATGACAAAAATGCAACGTTTCAAAGTTCTGTAAATTAGTAACAGTTAAGTGTTCAGGAAAACAGGCCAAATGAAGAAGGGAGGAACATTCATGGAGGGTCCCTGTTGTATGTATGCAGACTCATACCTACCTTAGTCCCCTATCTCCCCTTACCTTATTCTGTCCTTTCCCCAGTATCTCAACCTTTCTCTTTCTCTCAACTCCCATCATCTCTTTTGCCCCGATCCTTCTCTCTTTTCCATCCCTATCTTTCTTCTACATTCCCCATCTCTTTTCCACATCTATACTATCCAACTACTCTCTTTTTCTCCCTATCATCCCTCTCCACCCCCATTCCATCTCTTTGTATCCCTCCATCCATCACTCTGCTTCTCAACTAATTTTCTCTTATTTCTTCCTTCCCTTCCACCACCTTTCTCTCATACCCCTCTCATGTTTCCCCTTCTCGCTTAACACTCTCCTAACTTCCTTCTCTCCCTCTCCAAGCCCCTCTCTTATAATTCCTCCATCTCTCTCTCAATCCCTCAATCTTCAATTATTTTTGCCTTTCTTCCTCCCCTTCCCTCTCCTCATCTCTCTCCGACCTTTTCTCTTTTCCTCTCCTCCTCTCTCTGTTTTCTTTTTTTTTTACTCATCCCTTCCTTGCCACTGCCTTTCATTTTCTCATCTGCTCCATTTTTCCTCCTTTCCCCTTTCTTAAGTCAAATACCAGTGCAATTCTGCTTCAATTTTACACTGATAGTTATTGGGGTGCTGCAACCCAAAATGTTCTATCATACATTTAAAAGAACATGTTTGAAACATTATCGAAGGACTTCCATACTGTATTGTGTTATATTCAACTGAATGGGCGTCTATTTGATTGAATTAACTGTCAGGTAACTTGTCAGGACAAAGGAGGAAATAGCAATCTTATTGTGACTCATTTTAATGTACATGTTACACATTAGGCCACCTATTTTTATACAAAAAAAAAATTTGCATTGCCTAAGATATGATCTTTTAAAAACATAATAGACATTTTTTGACTATAGTGCTACTTTAAACTAGTGATGTACCCACAGATCAGATTATATACCAGCCATTGGATAGAGGTCAAGGTCCAGTTATCAGAGAGTTGTCAGGATCTAAATCTTAACCCAATCTGTCGCACGTTGGATGTGCGATTGTGAAAAAGATCAATTAGTCAAACGCATAGTAACAGGTTAGTCGTAGCCAATGGCAAAATAGATCACCATCACTACTAATGAAAGCCTGCAGGAACCCCCGCAGGCTCCCGAAATCAGCCCTTGCTGCGGGGATCCCGATTTGGTTCCTGGGGTTCCCGATTGGGACTCCCGGCACTGAAAATTAACCCCATCCCTCATGAGGGTCTATCGAGACCCTCATGAGCCTCTAATTAACCCTATCAGTCCCAAAAGAGTCTATACAGACCCTTATGGGACAATACTTAACCCATATATTAACACTAAAAGTGCCATGAGGGTCCTCCACACTATTAACCTCCCCTCTACCTCATTAACCCCCACTCTACCCTATTAGCTTAAACTTATAGTACCCCTGCAGCAGGGGTTAATTGTTTATTTAACACAAGTCCTTTAAGGACCCACGAGACAGGGAATTTGATTTTTTAAATGCAGCAGGGGTCCCAATTGGGACCCCCACTGCCAGGAGTGATATGGTCCCCCAGCATAGGGGGGTTAATTTTAGGTGCCAGGGGTACTTAAAGTTCCACCGCGGCAGGAATTAACTAGTGAACTGCCACGGTGGTCCCAATCGGGAACCCCTGCAGCAAAGGTTAATATTGGGGGGCTGTGGGGGTCCCAATTGGGACCCCTCCAGGATGGGGATATATAAGGAGCAGGGTGGAGGTTTAGGGGCCAGACGGAGGTTTGGGGGTCGGAGCGGGGGTCGGAGCAGAGCAGGGGTCTCTGGCTTTTAGAGCCTTTGCGAGTCCTTCCCAGCACAGTGTTGGGCTTCGGGCTCCATTTCTGGGTTACGGACTAGCTAGCGTGCGACTTTGTTACAATATAATAGAAATATTGAGATGTATGGGTTACAGGATTGACAGATCAATGGCTTTGTGGGCTGCAAAGTTCCAAGTTCCTCATCAGGTAGGCATTTTTTGGCCATCCTGCAGTTTTACACGCAGCTTAGATTAGCCAGTTTAAGAGGCTAATCTAATAGCCTTCAGGTCTACGTATTTTTTTAATATGGGCTACTTTTTGCAACATAGCACCAATTTGATGAGGCTGTTAAATTGTGATAATCACCCCATATGTTTAAACATAACTGGCATATGAGATCTTATAAGACATTAATGGAGCTACCCTCTCTTCTTATAATTGTATATGATTGCTAATAAGTTAATGGGACATAGAACTTAATACAGTATTTGTTTGGTAAAAGAGCAGGTTTTAAACACTGCCAAAATGGTTTATATTATTTTGGGGTAAAAAAAACAAGAAATGAAAACATTAAATAATTTAACTTTCAATCCACTTGCAGACTGTGGGACCTATTTGACCAAATCGCTATTTTATGAGCCCCTAATGGAGCACGCAAATGTTACTAATATTCAAATGGCTACTTTTAGCTACTTGCATTCCATTTGCGAGTTACAGGCTCAAAATTACTGCGTTGTCAAAAACGTAACCCTGTCCTATCTTCTTCTTTGATATTTCAAGCCTGTAAATGTTACCAGTGCTAAAGATGCAAAATCCATGTTCAATTACAACAATTCAACAAGCCCACAATTGCCTTCAAACGGGTAAATGGCAAATGTATCAAAAAAATTATATGAGTACTAGATAGGACTCCAAAGTAGGTTAAACACCTGTTTCTACATTGCAAAAGCAAATAAACAAGCACTACTGTACTTAAAAACACTAGGAAAGCTGTGAAAGGCATTAGAATTAATTGCAAAACAGTCTTAAGCTCACAAATATGCAATAAAAAATATTTATTTTATGTTTTATTTCCATGTTATATCGATCCCGAGAATCAAAGAGTTAATACATATCATGGAACCCACATGGACTAGAACAGTTGATTTTATGATTTTTATTAATTTCCACATTTATGGATTGAGAGTCTGATTGCAAATTGTGCTTCTAAATACTAATTAATTGTAGTTTAAACTCCATGTTTTACTGACGTCATGATGACTGTCTCATTTTCTATTGGCTCTGTCTAAATTGTAACTTACGGGCTTGCTTAATTGATCATGATCATGCCTTGAAATGCTACTTCATGGTTTGTCGGTAGAGGCTGTGAGCCTGTAATTGTGAGCTTGAGTCAATTAAATATATCTAAATATAGTATGTAGAACATTTGTAACCCACAGCCAAAATGTCGGCTACTAGACCATGACCCCGAATCAATTGCAAGCCCACATCTTGCGTCTCTGATTCTGGTGCTATTCAATTGAACAAGCCCACAAATTATGGTCTGAAAGCCGAAACCGTAAACCATGCAATTGTATGTAGCAGGTCAGGGTGGGCACATGATCAATTAAGCAAGGCCGTAACTACCCATTTAGAAACAGCCAATAGAAAATGAGACCATCATCATTACAGCAGTAAAACATGGAGGTTACATGTCAATCAATTAGGGTTTGGAGGTCCAATATGCGATCAGACTCGCAAACCCGCAAAACACAAAATAATAAAAATGACTGTTCTAGTAGATGTGGGTGGCCTGATATGTATTAACTCATTGATTACCGAGATCATATACCCCCAAAATGAAACATAAAATAATAAGATTTTTTATTGCCGATTTGCGAGCTTGAGACTGTTGTGCAATTAATTATAATGCCTTTCATCGCCTTCCCCGTTATTTATAGTGCAGTATTAAATTTTGTATTTGCATTTACGGTGCTACAATCAGGTGTTTAACCCCTTTGCATGTCCTCTCTAGCACTCGTAGGATTATCTTCTACATTTGCCATTTATGGTGTGAAAACATTTGCGGGCTTGAGGAACTGCAGCAATTGAATAGCGATTTGCGATTTTAGCAATCATAAATCTTGCGGACGTGAAAGTTCAAATGCTTCAGGAGGCTGTAAGTTCCGGTTTTAACAACCGCAAGGATTTGAAGCCCGTAACCCATTTGTAGCCCGCAAAAAGACCTCAATTGAATAGCAAATTAGCTTATGGGCTCCATTATGACTCCAGTACAATTGCTCAATTGAATCGGGCCCCATGTCAGGGTCTAGCACTGGTTGATTTATGGAGTTGTATTGATACATAGAGCCTCACTCAATTGCAAGCACGTAACTCGCTTGTAGATGGTCGCATGTCTGCGATCAAGTTGCGGGCTCCGGCTGGACTCCGTTTGCAAGGCTATTCAATTGCTCCAGGTTGCGATATGCGAGTTGCGATCCTGAAGCCAGCTTCGTAAACCATGCATTGGTGCGGAGCAGTTGTAGGCGGGAACCGTATTGATTCGTCGAGCCTGTAACCGCCCATTTAGAATTGGCCAATAGAAAATTAGACTGTCATAAATACGGCAGTAAAACATGGAGGTTGCAAGTCAATCAATCAGGTTCGGGGGTCCGATATGCGATCAGACTCACACAACTTTGAAAATAAAGAATTATGAAAATGAATGCCAATACAGTTCTATTGTTCATATGGGTGGCCTGATATGTATTAACTCATTGATACCCGAGATATCGATTTAACCCCAAAATGACACATAAAAATAAAACGTATTTCCTGCAGTTGTGCGGGCTTGAGACTGTTGTGCAATTAATTCTAATATTTTTCATCACTTTCCCCGTAATTTACAGTGCAGGATTACTGTTTTATTTGCATTTACAGTGCTACGAATTGGTGTTTAACCCCTTTGCGGGTCCTCTCTAGCACTCTTAGAATTTTCTCCTCCATTTGCGGTTTACGAGAGTGGATATGTTTGCGAGCTCGGGGAATTTGAACAATTGAATAGCAATTTGCCATTTTAGCCCTGTCAAAGTGACAGATCAAAGGCTTCTGGGTGGTGTAAGCTACGAGTTGTAAATTTTTTAAAGCCCGTAACACGATCCTAACATGCAAAAAGACTCCAATTGAACATGGATTTTGTCTGCTATCTGACTTACGGGACCCCGTATCTCAAATTCGGCAAATTGAATGAGGCTCATAATTTAATTATTCGAAACTGATTGGCTGTAGCTGATATTGTTGCAAAGCTGCGTTTTTACAATATCTTAAGGAAATGTTCTTAAATATTGCAAGGTTATATTTATTTTTTAACTTTATAAAAACCTTTTCCACGTTTTCATTATAGTTATAGGCAAATTCCGTAAATAATGTAATTCACTGGACTTTAAAATGAACATGTGTACTCTGCATTTTCTTCAAGATATTTCCTATTTATGACGTTAATTCTTAATAATATTAAGCTATATAATCTTTACTAGTGCCTAATTTAATGATGCACAGAGCAATACTCAACCTCTCATCCATCTTTCAGAGGACGTCTTGATTATAAAGACAGAGATCTTTACATTCTTGGATAAGGCTTCAAGGCATCTTGAAACATAATGCACATAATGATCTGTAACAGATGTCAGTCTCTGCTATGAAAACTATTTTTCAATAAATAAAGAGGTTACAGTCCAAATCTGTGTTTGTCATGAAATCTAATACACTAGGGGCCTCATTCAAATGCAATTTGGCCAATTGAATAAGGCTCTATATAAGCACAGAGCATATTTTTTACAGAAGTTATTAGTTAGTGAAGACCTTGCTTTTGGATAGATGTTCACTAACTAAAACTTCTTTAAAAAAATGTGCTATGTGTTTCAATTGGTCAAATCACATTTGAATGAGGCTGTAACAAAATGATCTATCTAAATATATGCCTTATATGTTCAGTCTTCAGTCCTGTCTGACTCTCCGTGACCTTATGAACCACAGCACACCAGGCACAACTTGTGTCTGGGTGTGCCAATCCATAAGGTTTTCATGGCAAAAATACTGGAGTGGGTTGCCAGTTCCTTCTCCAGTGGACCGTGAATTGTCTGACCTCTCAACTATGACCTTGGACCGTGAATTGTCTGACCTCTCAACTATGACCTGCCCATCTTGGGTGATCCTACATGGTATAGCTCACAGCTTCATTGAGGTACACAAGCCTCTTCACCATGACAAGATAGCGAACCAGAAGGGGATATGCCTTATAGTATGGTAAAAAAAGCTTGAAATCTTCTTATTAAAAAACAAACAAAAAAAACATAAGCAACAAAGCATGCATACAACAACTTATCCAAATTACAGTTTATAAAAATAAAAAAAAAACAGAGGTAGGTAAAGTCCACATTCAGGTTAATTTCAGTATACAAAAACAGTTAATGAGTTATTATATAATTTATGACATGTATTTATCCCAAGATTGCCATTCATTCAAAATATACGGGCTATTACATTTTATATGCAACAAACCCTTCTCTAATTCTCTATCTCTAAGCAATGTTCTCTTTGCATCTTCCCATTTTGGGATGTAACCAGATTTCTATGATTTGATAATATGCCATTTTGCTACTAGAAGAATATGCGATATTAGATATTTATTAAAAATAGGAATTTTGGCTGTGAACGTGTGGAAAAGCATAACCTGAGGTCTAAGAGGAGTTTTAATGTTCGTCATGTTAGAAATAGGAAAAATACATTGGTCCCAAAAAGCATGTATCTTATCACAACTCCACCACATATGTAAATGGGAACCCTTCACACCACAGCCCCTCCAACATTTCTCAAATGTATTGATAGACCACGTTACCAAATACCATTCTGTATTACTTTAAAAAAAAGTTCTCTATAAGAAGAGCATGGAGAAGATTTCGTAACTAATAAACAAGGTTTACACAACAATTTCCAGTTCCCAGCTATACATCCTATATGATGAAATCTTTCTTCTAATCCTTGCTGCATAGCATAAGAGCTTGCAATCTCTTTTAAAAATGAATATGTGCTAAAGGAAATTGCAATCCATAAGTTAGCCATTACTATGTGGGCAAAATCTAGTTTTATTGAATTTAATCCTTGATATGTAGTAAAACAGCTTACATTAGCAAGCCTCCCTCTGTAGCAAAATAGCTTGTAATCTCTATTTCTACTAAACCTTGCAGTGGGGTAACAGAGCTTGGACCCCATTTTAGTCAATGCAGTGGGGCAAATGAGCTTGTAATATCTCTCTAGTAAACCTTGTTTATAAAAGACCTTGCAAACCATTTTATTCACTGCCATGGGGCAAAAGAGCTTGTAATATATATTTATCTCTATTAAACCTTGCTGTGTGGTAAAAGAGCTTGCAACCCATTTTAATCACTGCAGTGGAATAAAAGAGCTAGTAATCTCTATCTCTATTAGAGTGGACTGCTTTAGACACTATTGTATAGCAAAACGCTTGCAATCTATTTTGTTTTTTGTTTTCTCCTCCTCTCTTCCTTTCTTTTTTTTTATTCACAAAAATATAAAAAGATCTACAATATACCAGGTAAACATACACTCCGAATACTCGTAGAATGGGAAATTCCACATCGAAAAAAACAACATGATAATCATTAAACATAATATGCAGATTATATAAAACCCTTAGGGTAAGTAACGATCCCAAATCTGCCAGTTAGACATCAGTCCCTTTTTCATGGCGTTATTTAAAAAACCCTCCGTCATCATATGTCGGTTATTGCTAATTGTACTACTTAATTCCAAGAAGGGATTATGAGATGTTTCCAGTACTTTGTTAAAATCCATTTCACCATTAGGAGGGTGTTAAAAATTAAATATATTTCTTGGGGGGGGGCTATAAAATTTACATCTATATGCAATAAAACGACTTGGGGAGTATAGAGAATCTGCTTCCCATGAACTTTGATAGTTCCGTACAGCATTTTAACCATAAGTTCTTTATTTTATCACACTCACCAAACATGTAATACTGTGCCTTGCATCTCACATCCCTTCCAACATAGATCACCTAACCGATGGTCTATTTTTTCCATATCCTGGGGAACTAGATACCACATCTGTATTATTTTGACGTATAATTACAAAACATAAATTGCACATTTCTTAACCAATCTAAGGGCCTCCGCCCAACTAGATTCATCAAATTCCATCCTTAGATCTAATTCCCAAGCTTTTATACCTCTGGATTTCCCAAATTTAGTATTATCTAAAATTATTTTACTACACTTAGATATTCTATGTAAGTCCTCCCCTTTAATCAAAAAATTCTTCAATTTGTAAAATGTTATCCATATTAGTTTTTCTATATCCCCACTGGTATAAATGGTTTTTAAGGTTTCATAATTCGACCATGTCCAATTACTTAATCTGAATTTATTCTGGATCTTCTCTAGATCTAATAGAGTTCCCTCTCAATATAGATCTCCTATACAATTAAATCCCATTTTTCCCCCAAGATGCTAGATCTATATATTTCCCCTCAGTTCATAATATTTCTATGGGTGATGCTAAAGATGGAATGTGTGATAGGTGCATTTTACCAGAATTTCAACATAAGTCTTATAGCGCTAGTCATTTTTTTAACAGAATTGGGTCTAAATTAGGGAACCATAGAATAGTTTGAATAGGTACATTACCTAATAAATCTTCTATCTTTTTCCAAATAGTTTTTTTGTGTTGGAAATTCCAGCTCGCAATATGTGAGATTAAAATATTATCATGGATTTCTTTTATTGAGGGTGGTCCTAGTCCTCCCTTTTCAAATTTTCTACTGGAGACATTTTTCACTTTTTTACCCAGATATATGTAGTTATCTAACATACCGTACTTTGAATTAGCTTAAGAGTACAATTGGGTATTTTTTCAGGGATACATCTAAATAAATATGTTAGTTTAGAAATAATACACATATTAATAGCAGAAATCCTTTGCCGACCAGGAGAGATTTTATACTTTCCAATCATTAGTTGTTAATCTGATTTGTTTCAGCAAATCTTTTAGATTAACTTTAATTACGTTTTTTATTTGAAAAATAAAATGTTATCCCAAGATGTTCTATGACTTTTGATTTCCAGTTATATGGATATTGTTGTTCTAGCATTACCTTTAATTCCATATTTATTCCTCTACTTAATATGTCTGTTTTGGAAAAATTGATCTTAAAATATGAAAGTCTCCCAAATTCTGATACAATTTTGGTGTAGGCTTGCTCATGAGCTTTTGAGATTAGTCATTAGTCATTGTTATTAAAATATCATCTGCAAAGAGCATGATCTGATAAATTTTATTTTCTATTTTCACCCCATTAATCTCCTCCATATCTCTTATAATTTAACTAGGTGTTCCATAAATAATATGAATATTAAGGGGGTATAGGGGACACCCTTGGCATGTACCGTTACTAATAGTAAACCTCTGTGATTCAATCCCTAGTCCGGTAATAAGAGGCCTTGGCTTGGAATAAAGAGCGTTGATGGTTTTTGAGGCAAATTCTCCCATACCATATTTCTGGAGGACAGTTTCCAGAAAATCTCAACTGACCCTGTCAAAAGCCTTTTCAGCATCAAGGGACAGGATCAGTATGGGTAATTCCTTCTTTTTCGCATATGCCATAATATCAACCAGATGTCTTGTGTTGTCTGAGGCTTGTCGCCCTTTCACAAAACCTGTTTGGTCCAAATGGACTAACTTAGGTATAAAATTATTTAATCTATTTACTAAAATCTTAGCATAGATTTTTACGTCAATATTTATCAAGGAGATGGGATGGTAACTTGTGCATTCCTCTGGATTTTTTCCTTGTTTAATTATTTTAGCTTCAGAAAGTTCAGGATCTAATTTTCCTGTGTTTTTTATCGAATTATACATGTTACGTAGATGTTCACTTATTTAATTGGAAAATATCTCATAATATGAATGATCATATCCATTAATGTCAGGGGCTTTATTTTTCTTTCCATTTTTTATATATTCAGTTATTTCTGCATTACTAAAATCCTCATTCAGAATATTTAACTCTTCTGGTGTTATCTCCAGGAGTTTTATTTTATGTAAAAAAATGTTATCTCTTCATTACCTGGTTTAACAAATAGTGGATCTTGGTCCAAATTATATAGAGCTTTATAAAACGCCATAAATATTTTACTGATTTTCTCCGGATGGGAATATATAATATGATCCGGGCCTTTTAGCCTCAGTATCCTATTTTTAATTTGTTGTTTTTTACATTTATTAGCCAGGAACTTTTCTGTTTTGTTACCCAGAATGAATTGAGTTTCCTAATATTTCCATATAATTATATCTGCCTGGATTTGTAGTATTTTTTTTATCTGCAGACTTGATTCATAAATTCATTTTTCATTCTCTTTATTGGGTGAGATCTTATTTTGGCAATGAAGTTTTTCCAAATCGACATATAATTGCCTTAAGGATTTGCCCCTTAATCTACCTAGTTCTGCCGCTCGAGATATCAAAAGACCTTGAACAAAGGCCTTATGGGCACACCAGAGGACTAAACCTGATTCCACCAAATCTTTATTTTCCTTAAAGAATTGTAGTATCTCCTTTCTTAACTTGTTAACATAATCCTGATTTTTAAATAATACCGGGTCTATTCTCCATTTTTTTTCTCATTTGTACCTCAATTAAGTCATCTACTTTTATACTAAGCATTGAGTGATCTGACCATGGGGTTAGCTGGATTTAAATTTCTTTAACTAATCTCAAAGTTTGTAGCTCTACCTATATAGTCCAATCTGGAAAACAAACTAAATTGATTGGAATAGAAAGTAAAATATTTTTCAAAAGGATGTAATTGCCTCCATGCATCTAATAATTCTAGATTATTTATTTCTCTTAAAAAGTAATTTGATATTTTATTGATTTGCGTTTCTGTTTTTATCTTTAATAAGCCTGAGCTATCTTTTAATGGGTCTAGCAACATATTTAAGTCTCCATATATTAACAAAAAGCATTTTTTTTTACTTTTTGAATTTCTTTCAGTAATTTTTTAAAGTAACTAATCTGTTTTTGTGTTAGGGAGATACAGATTTACCAAAATTGTTATCCTGCCATTTATAGCCCGAATCCATATAATGTATCTCCCTTGGGGGTCAATCTTGCTATATTCTTCTTGTATATTTAATTTTTTATTTAAAAAAAATAGACACTCCCCAAGATTTATTGTTGAATGTTGCATCTATCCTTATGTTAAAATGACTGTTATTCATATAATGTAGTGTCTCTCCTTTTAAATGAGTCTCTTGTAAGCAGGGGACATCTGCCCTACATTTTTATATAATTTATAAAGGCTATTTTTCGTTTAGTTGGGGAATTTAATCCATTTACATAATGTGAGATGATTTTGAAACCCATATCCAATAGGACTTAGTATATATATCCAGCTCCTAAGTCTCTTTCCTAATTCTGCCCTAATATCGGTCTCTAAACCCCCTTACATAATCAATTTTCCCCATGCTGTTCATTGTTAACCTCTGTGTTATCCCAATTTAATCTGGTAGTAGTATCCATACTCACTCCTTTCATACATACATTCATATTCTAGACCCCCTCTAGATTCACCAGGGCTCTTATGCCGATCTAAGGAAATGTCGGGAAATATTTTTTACATCTTGGTTGGGAGATTGAAAGAATATAAACCGTAATTTACCGTCACGCAGAGAATCAGACAATCACATAATACACATTTAGAATTATTTTCAAACAAGTTATTTTCCACGTTCTATATTACAGTGTTATCTTTATACTTTTCTAATAGTAGGTGCCAAACAAAAAAAACAAAAACATTTTTTTAAGTGATTTATATATGTGGACTGTCTAATTTACACATAATCTCATGTTATAATATCTACTTCCAGGAGCATAAATTGGAAAATATTTTACTACTAATCTCTATGGGCCTCATTCTATTATCGGCCGTAAATCGGCCGTAAGGCTGCGATTCCTTGCGAGGGTTCAGTTAACTCGCGATTCTATTATACGGCCCCGCAAGGATCTCCTTTTACGGCCGGCCGCATATCTTGGAACCGGCCGTAAGCTGTGAAATATAAAAACTCAAAAATAAATTCAAGCCTGCACTGTACAGCTCTGTAAATGCTAGGGATCATATTGGGGGACATGAGGATTAAAAGAAACCCACTCTCAAGCTTGCACATCTGCCCAAACCCGAGTTCAAATTAACTGTTTATTTTCCGGCTGCGGCGTGGGTGTGTCTGAGGTGCTCCAAGCACTCTGGACTTTTTACATGGATATTTTACGGATATTAAAAATAAAATATTTTACGGATTTGAGTACAGGATAATTATGTGCTATTTTTTCTAACACCTAAAATCCCTTTATAGTCTTCTCAAAGTGCAGGATGGCTTTATTTGAGCTATTTTATGTGCTTAATTGGTGCTAGCGAGACCTCTTTCCTGCAAGTAAGCTGCGGCTCGCTTTTAGCCTTGCAGAGAGGTTTCCCGGAGCAATTGAATTGCAAATCTCTTGCGGCCGTTTTAGATCAAAGGCTTTCCTCCGGCGCGAGCGGCCGCAAGAGATAGCAAGGCACCGGCCGCAAGGGAATAGAATAGCAGAATAGCTTGCGGCCGGTCCTTGCGGCCCCGCAACGGCTGCGGCCGCTAATAGAATGAGGCCCTATATGTCCACATTTTCTAACTATTAATATTATTGTGTATTACTCTTAGTGTTTTTCTCCTTTATCTATTTCCTCTAAATTATCTTTCTCCTGGTTCTTCTATACTCCATTTACTTCTTAGTTTACTTAAATTAAATCATATAAACCCTTTATTTCCCGACTCTCCATTTCTATGATTTGCTGCTTATAAGCTATTTACGTTCCATTAATAATTCATTTAACAAATTACCATTCTGGTGATTTAAGAGCCAAAACATGTTCTTTATCTACGTCCAGAGATTTTCCCGATTTTAATTTCCAGCTCTGCAATAAGGAAAGTCCACCCTGAACCATGTTGACTGTATGCTATGTCAAATCTTTCCAAGGCCGTTTGTGTATTTCCATTTGTATTTAATTTCTTCCTGCCTCAGATATTGTTTGATTGTGGCATATTCTTTTCGCTTAGCTAAGGTATATGCTGAGATTTCGGAAAATATTTTATTTTTTCATAGGGATTGTCCAGGATTTTCTAGATAAAACTGGCCTTAATTATAGCTTCCTTATAGGGTTGGAAATATAACCTTATAAAAACGCCTCTTGTTGTTACACTTTCTAAATTCCTTGGGAGTTGCAGCATATGGATAGCATCCATTTTACAGTCCTTTTTTGGGAATACGGGAACCAAACTCTGAAACAAATCCTCTCTGAATTGATTAAGATCTCTATCTTGTATATTTTCAGGAATACCCCTTACACGGAGATTATATTTTCTAGAGCGGTCTTTTAGATTACATACTTTTTTGCTTAGCTCCTCTATTTTTGTTTACAGTATTTCAATAATGTATTATTAGCCATAATCAATTTTATCGCATTTGCTCTCTAAACTTTACATTTTTGAATTAACTTCAGTGATGTAATTTGTATTAGATGCTATCTGCTTGTATATTTCTAATTTAAAATTGTTTTGGAATTCATGCAAAAGTTTTTTTTACTTTTGAACAGGTTAATACTTCATCTTCTTGCGGAGATATGGTCCTCTCGAAAGAGGACTGAGATAGCTTTTCCAAAGATTGCTTAGCTATTTGATCTGACAGTAGACACTCGCCTTGAGAGGCATCCAATACTTCTAATTTATTTTTAGGGGAGAAACAATTTGATGTTTTTGCCCCATAATTTTTCTTATCTTTCACATTAGATTTAGATGGCATATTTGTCTTCTTATTAAACATCAAAATAAATCAGTGGTATAGATAGTTCTCTTAACTTTTCACTTGAGACCTTTCTCTTGACAGTATATGTACAGCGTTTTAACAGCAACAGCTGCAAGATTTTTGTATATGCTACCTATGATAGCCCAGTAATGTATGACGGTCTTTTCATCTTCAGATAGATAAAAAAATGACACCACCTTTATGCTATCAATGATAGCCTATTAGGGGTAAATAGTCACTTTATAAATATAATATCCATCAGCCAATAAATATTTCCTTTATATAATATCTGGCTTTTATTTCCCATTTTGACTTGGCTTAGCTTGGCTTTTCCCTTTCTCCTCCTGCCTCCCCATAAGCTTTTTCTTATATATCTACTTCATTTATAATGAAGCCAATTGTTTATTCGTAAGCATTTTGTGAGGTCGATATGTGTGGGTGTATAAAAGTTAGAAATAAGCTCAGGAGAAAACAGGATACTTATCTTATTCAAAGTTGAATCTGTCTCTCTTCCCCTTTTCCGGTGTGGCCCCAACTGTCCTTAATGGCCCTGCAGGATATCTCTGGGGAGTTTTATTTGGTTTGCTTTATGCCAGGGTCTACTTGGTTTAGTTTTCTCTCTCCAAGCTATTTAAGACTTGAGTCCAATACATCAGTGGGTTTCTCACAACCGCCCACCTTACAAGCCCTATCTTGCGCAGGTTGTCAGCCTATCAGCTCCCCGCCCCCGTTGTGTCTCACATAGCCAACCCAAGTCTCCTCCACCTGATTCTCTCATGGGAAACTACTCCCTTTGCGGGTATCCCATTACTGCTCCGGCTTCCTTCTCCACATAACCGCTATTGGCTCGAGGACTCCTCTGCTGTTCCGAACCAGCCTCAGCACACTCAGTCGGGTGCATGTATAGCTGCTCCAACTCAGTAAAAATCTTGGCAAGTAGATGAGAATTTTGGGGCCAGGAAAGCATATGCTCAATGCCTTCCAACCGTCCTTGCATCGGACACAGCCTCGGACCTCTATTTTCAATCTATTTTTGACCATACAATCTAGTAAAATAGTTTATAATCTATTGTGGGCTTTTCAAGTATAATCTGATGTGTGGTAATATAGCTGGTAACATTGGGTAAAAGAGCTTGCTAGTTGTTTTACCCGATTCTCTCTGGTTTTATTTCATTAATCAGACTCTTAAGAGTTTGCAGTCTGTTTAGACCATCTTTAGACCATCTTGGTTAAAAAACTGATCGTATTTAATTTAGCTCAATCTTAAGAGCTTGTATTCAGTTTAATGCTGTATGCAGTATGGTAGAAAAGATAAAACGGAGAGCAAAGGGACCACAATGGTATAGTATGAAAAAAAATTGTTGCACCAAAATAACAACTTCCCTGAGGAAAGTACAGTAGGGTGTGTTTATTTGCTTTTGCAGTGTTACGTACAGGTGTTCAACCCACTTGCGAGTCATATCTAGTACTCATAATTTTTTTATACATTTGCCATTTACAGGTTTGAAGGCAATTGCGGGCTAGTTGAATTGTTGTAAATGAATATCGATTTTGCATCTTTAGCACTGATAACATTTGCGAGCTTGAAAATGTGAGTAGCTAAAAGTAGGTTCAAATAATTGCTATTAGGCAAATTGAATGAAGCTCTTGGTTCACATTTCTAAGAACCCTTGCACTATGTAAGACAGATACACAAGCAGCAAGAGGAGGTATTGGACAGTAATGGAGTTTCCCATCATTGTATATAACATGGAAAGAAAAAAAGTGTTTTTTATTTATTTTAACTTTCTAATTGATTTTGTACAATATTTAGTCTAATTCTCCAAAAGCAATAAAAGACGTGGAAAGTTACTGGATTTTACTAGGTATACAATATACTTTAATGTACATTATTTTATTAAGAATTGCATATAGCTCCAATTTTACTACCTAGAATAAAAAAAGAATAGCCTGTACATGGGTCTGCCCTCTGCAGTGTATACAGACGCACATTTTGTAGAATAGGATGTACAGTGTAGTGTCCTAATGTACTAGGGACCACATCTGTTGCCGAATGTTGCTGAGAGATGGTCACTAATTGGTTAGCATGAGACACTGCACACCAAGCACTACAGAGTATGGGCCTCATTCAATTCGGATCTGTTACTTGTAAGTAAATTCCTTGTTTGCTACTTTTGGGCTACTTGCTTACTTGCTCGAGTAGCTCTACTTTTACTTTCCTATTCAATTGGCTGGGCCCACAAGTTAGTCCCCCTTCTTGATAATCGCAAACCCTGCCATCAGAAGTAGCATCTACGGGCCTGAACATGAAGCCCGTAGCACCCGCTATCAAAACAGCCAATAGAAAAAGAGATTGTCCCCACATCAACAGGGTCCCCACATCAATCCTATGATGAGGGTCCCGATCTGGACCACTGCATCATTTAAAAATGTCAATTTCTCTGCCGTGGGTCCTTTTAGGGGCTACGGCACACAAATGGTTAACTCCACAGCGCGGGGGTACAGTAAGTACCCCAGCAGCAACTAACATTAGCCCCCCATGCTGCGGGGTCCCCCACATTAACCCTTGCAAGTGGGGGACCTCCGTTGCATTTAAACATTCAAATTCCCTGCCGTGGGTCCTTAAAAGGCCTGCGGCACACAAATGGTTAACCCCCTCCAGGACCCTCATGACACAAAGTCTTAGCACTACACTACACTATTAACCTAACTATACCCCATTAACTCATTAACCCTTACTATACCCCATTAACCCTAACAATACCCCATGAACCCATGAACCCTAACTGTACCCATTAACCCTAACTATACATCATTAACCCTTACTATACTCCATTAATCCTAACTGTATCCCATTAACCCTGACTATACTCCCCTAAACCCATTAACCCTAACTGTACCCAATAAACCCCTACCATTTTAACCCCTACCTTACATTATTAACCCCAATCCTACCCTATACCATTCTATTAGCCCCTTTAACTAATTAACCCCCCTCCAACTAATTAACCGCATAACTAATTAACCCTTTTTTTCCCTCACCATAACTAATTAACCCTATTTAACCACTTAATCCCATCTAGACCTATTAAACTCCGTCTAGTCCTAATTTACCATATCTAGTCCTATTTAACCCTAACTGGGTCTATTTAACCCCAAATGTACCCAGTAAACCCCTATCCTATAAAATGCCTCCTACCCTATTAACCCCTACACTACCTACCCAACTCATACTCTAGCCTATTACCCCCTCTACCCTATTACCCCTTTCACACTATTAACCCACTCTACACTATTGACCCCCCTCTACACTATTAACCCCCCTTTACCCTATTCACTACCTACCTAAACCCCTAATAAACTCCCCAGCACCATACTAATTACAAATAATAAAAAACCCAGATTACATAAAATAAAAAAAGAACAATACATAACATAAAAAAGAACATTACTGAAAATAAAAAAGGAACAATACAGAAAATAAAAAGCTACAAACTAAAATAAATACACTATAACAATCAAAATAAAAACCCGCACCCAGCAATAAATAGTCTCTGGCAGGGCTCCTCGAAAAATAACCCAACGATCTAAAAATGTGAAAAATCTAACAGAGCCCCTCCCTTGAGGAGCTCCCCGCCACAAATGATTGTTCTCGCGCATGCTCTGGTAAAACATCAAAATGGCGGATGGGGTAATATGGGGACACTGCGATGGTCCCAATGGGGACCCCAGCATTGGGGGGGGGGTCATTTTAGGTGCTGTGAGGGTACTTACAGAACCCCCATGGACGGAATTGCGAGTTGTGGACCCCCGCTGCAAGTGTCAATGTGGGAGTTAATGTTATTTGCTGCGGGTGTAGTTACTGTACCCCCACGGCATGGAATTAATCATTTGTGTGCTGCAGGCCCTTTAAGGACCTACGGTGGGGAATTTGACATTTTAAATGAAGCGGGGATCGGGACCCCCCAATCATGGGGTTAATGTGAGTACATCAAAGTAAGTAGATATACAGATATACTATATATCTAGTAAAGTCCAGGAATCTTCCATATCCATTTAACTTTAGATACTCCAGTGTTCCCTTAAATGGTTCTTGGTTTGTTTGTGTTCTAAGAAAATATAGTTACAATAAGTCAGATAAAATGTATCAGCTCAGACAAAACATGTTTACTTCTATGAGTTAAACCAGATCCCTCTTTAGCAGATTGAACTCTGTGGGAAGGGATCATTTTGAGTCAACAGGATGAGATTTTCAGTGCGTACAGTACATATTATATCTGATAAGAGAACAATTAACAGAGAGCGGGTTTATCTAAAATTCAATAAACATATTTAATTGACCAATAACTAGCAGAAATACATGTGGCCTTTTAGAGCTGATTTGCATAGGAAATGCAATGTGAAAGTATTTATAATTTATCACATATATAGTTGTTGTAATTGCGAGTTTTAATGATATGTTAAAAGTTATGGGCTTGTGCATGCGCAATGAGTGCCAAAGCCGCGCATGCGCAATGAGCGCCAAAGCTTCTCATTGCGGGACCTGCAATGAGCGCTGAAGGCGCTGACCGCGAGGCATGTAAAGTAGAGGAAGGGGCTCCCAATGAGTGCCGAAGGTGCCCATCGCGAGGTACGCATCTTAGGCTTGCAGGGCTCGCAACACAGTCTCAGACCGGATTCTGCGTTACAGCATTTTTTTTCTCAAGCCCGTAACTTGGAAGTTGTTGGCCAACCGCCAAAAGACACCAATTGAAAAGAAAATTAGCTACCAACCTTACTTATGGGCTCCCTGCCGCCGCCCGTGGGGTGTATCCAATTCTGATTAGCTGATGGCAATACTGCCTTCTGATTGGTTAACAAAAGATTGAAAGGTCCATCTGCCAATCAAAATGGGATATGATTGGCTCACACCATGGTGCCTTTCTGATTTGCTAAAATGTGATTGGCAGCATTTTCAGCAAATCAGAAGGCGCCATTGCCATTTTTTTACTGGAATAACCGCTACAAGCTTCATTTTTTTTTTAGCTCGGCTGATTTTTTTATGAGGGCCCCAGCCACAGAAGAATGGAAGATGGATGAGGACATCACAGAAAGGTATGAATTAATATTTAGTATGTTTAGATAGCCAAGGTAAGTGAGCTTTTTTATTCTATGTTAGGTTAGATGTAGTTTTTTTTTTATGTATATATTTAGGTTATATAGAATGTAATTAGGGTTAATGTATGTAGTTAGGTTAGATTGCATGCATTTAGGGGGTTAATGTATGTAGTTAGGTTAGATTGCATGTCTTTAGGGGTTAATGTATGTAGTTAGGTGTTTCATTGAATGTATTGCATGTTATATTGTATGTATTGTACGCATTATTATATGTATTGTATGCTTTTTTGCTGTAATATATGCTTTATTTATTTTTGATAACTTAGGTTTTTTTTACTTTTTGTGACTTAGGTTATCTTAAATTTGGTAAAGTAGTTTTTTTTTATTTTGGTAATGTCCTTTATTTATTTTCTGTGATTCTAGTTTTTTTAATTTTCTGTAATTAGGTGTTTTCTTTCCCCTGTAATTAGTGGGGTAATAGGGATTTTATTAGGGTGGTAGGTAGGTAGTGTAGGGATTAACAGGGTAGAGAGGGGGTTAATAGTGTAGGGTAGCAGTTGGGTAGGTAGTGTAATGATTAATACGGTAGGGTAGGATGGGGTTTACTGGATACATTTGGGGTAAAATAGGCCTAGTTAGTGTTAGATAGGCCCAGTTAGGTATAAAAATGTCTGTAAGGGGTTAAATAGACCCAGTTAGGGTTTGATAGGCCCAGTTAGGGTTAAATAGGTCTTGATGGGGTTAACGGGGTTTAGTATGGGTTAATGGGGTATAGTTAAGGTTAAGAGGTTAATGGGGTATAGTTAGGGTTAATAGTGTAGTGCTTAGACTTAGTGTCATGAGGGTCCTGGAGGACCCTCATGACACTTATAGTGTTATTATAAGGGTTAATTAGTAATCTATAGAGGTCTATATAGATCCCTATTAGAGTGATAGTGTTAATAATGGGTTCATGGGGCTCTGTATAAAGCCTCATGAGTGATAGGGGTCATTAGTGGCTCATGGGGCTCTGTATAGAGCCCCATGGGTATAGGGTTCATTTTAAGTGCCTGGGGGGGGGGGGGTACTTATAGTACCCCTGTGGCAAGGGTTAAGATTTTATTTAGTGAGGGTCCTTTCAGGACCTTTACGGTCCTTTAAGGAAACACAAGGCTGAAAATGTGAATTTTTAAATGCAGCGGGGGTCTGATCAAGACCCCCGCTGCAAGGGTTAATGTAGGGTTCTTGATGGGGACCCCCAGAAAAGAGGGGGGCTAATTTTAGGTGCCCTATTGTGACCAGGATGGCCGTGTATAGCTGTGGTTTCTTGAGATAGAAACGGATACTTTATGGTAATGCAGCAAATTGGTTTATTAAGAACTAAGAAAAACAAACTGGAGCAGTAACTCTGCTTAAATAATGAAAATAAAGATCTACATAAACGCACTAACTGTGACACAGGAACGCCCTGCCTATACCTGTGCAGCTTATCTGCAACAGGGACAAAACTCTACACCATGGTGTCTTCAGGACGGAGCTCCAACTCCGTTGTACTCGGAAAGGAGAAATTTCATGGAAACAGATAGATTGCCACCTTGTGGCCAGGACACAAATAGTCTCTGATTATGGTTATATTGCCACCTTGTGGCCAGGATACAAATCCTCTCTTGTATATCGGAAGTCTTTTCCACGTTTCTAAATGATTAGCCGCGGATGAAGCATAGGGCCCGCCCGTCTCTCCCGTATGCTTCACCCCAGGGACCCTTTGACTTTGCAGTATAAACTTACTGCCTATGAATCGGTTAAACACTCAGCATCTTCCCTGGGGCATAATCATTCTGGTACCTTCATACAGGGCCTCTGTCAGCTCCACACTTGCCTAGGCCTTTAAGACAACTCTGCCTGGGAATCCTCAATATTCCCTTCACTTACTTGGTACCTTTGTGCTTTCACCTCCTGAGTCTGTAGTCTCTTTCAGCTCTATTCGTTCAGTCACTGCAAACAGAACACTCTTCTTACTGTTGTCTAAAACTCGCAGCCACAGTAAACCAAAAGTGATCTCTTTCCATTTTGCTTCCCAAAGGTCAAACTGTAGATCCACAACGGACCAGCTTCAAGCTCCACTTTGTGGCTGGATCTGGCAGCAGCACACAACCTGGCCAGAGTTTAAGCAGCCCCACACCCCTCTCCATGTCTGCTATTCAGGCTTTAAAGGGCAGTCGCACCTGCATTAGGAGTTCTTCAGAAGTTTAACTCTGTCACTCCTGTCAAGAACTCTTTACTCCACTTTACTTGGCACCATCCTCTAGGGGGCAAACGGTCACACTATATATAATAATGGTATTTTTGAAATAATGCATAGATAGTAATAATTGCTTAACTTATGTTCCGATGTCGATCCCACGCTCCCGACGTTTGATGCTCTGATATATTTTTAAACAACGCATGTTTTAATAAATTTTCAATAAAATGTTTAAATAAATCCTATCTATCTGATTAATATAATTCTATATAGTGGATTTTATTGCTATCACAAAAGGTGTCTGTTCTTGTGGTTTGCATAACCGGCAATATATGGCACTTGGACGACTCTCTGTGCTTATTAGAGTGGACAAGGAAGTTATGTCATGTGACATCTCCAATAGTTTGGATTGTTTATCATTTATGACTAAGATTATTTTAAATGGAATAAAGATTGTTATATTTAAAGTGAATCAGAATAATACTTATCTGTTTTCGTGGTCTACTCCAACCAGAAGAAGCAGATCAACCAAAACAGAATGGCTTCTTCCACTTCTACATAATTCCATATTATAGATAATGCATGTACCTTCTGGCCAACTGGTGATATGCTGTTATCAGATGCTGGCAGCCTGGCCTGAAAGCCGTATGCACTGTTGGTATAGCAGAGTCACTGATAGACACGGTAATATGTGCACCCTTATGTGATGGACTGCTATAAACAGGCCCTACCAGAGTACTTCCTCCCTTACTGATCAGAGATAGGACACAAGGGCTCTCACAAAAAAACTCAATGGGGAAGGAAGGGATTAGCCCAATTACTATCCACCATTTGCATTAAATGATCACCCAAACCTTACACACTACATGTCCTCTACCCAATAACCATTCATCATCCTCATACAATTTTCTCTGGAAAACTTTTTCAATGGGCAAGTGAAACCCATAGGAAACATGCCAACCGAGGCCCAAATGTGAATAGATTAGGATCACCCTGCAGAGGGAAATTCAAGTTGGGAAATGTTTATATAGTGTTGTGGTTTTTATATTCACTTTTGTACTGTTATGTATAAAAAATGTGGGCCTTGTGAATAAATATATACCCTGTTTTGAGAATATATGAGCTCTATTTATTGGTTTAGTCAAAATACACCTTGTTGCAGGTGACCATATTCAGTGGCAGATCTAGAGAATGGTGCCCTAATGCAAACAAAATGTTTTGGGCTCCCCCTTTGGGGAGTTGCCCCCTGCCTGAACTTACCCATTGCTACTCCTCCTTTCCAATATATATATATATATATATATATATATATATATATATATATATATATATATATATATATAGATATATATATATATATATATATATATATATATATGTATATATATATATATATATATATATATATATAAACACCCCAACACAGCACCTAACCCTCATAGCAACCATCCGCACCCAAAAATGCAAAGAATAAAGAATACACAACACTGCCCCCCACACACACACACACCCTCCCCAGAGGAGAGCCCTGGTGCACTGCACCACCTTCGCCACTGGTAGATCCGCCCCTGACCATTATCTATGATCACACTTCCGAAGTCTGTCTTCTGCTGAGTGTTGAGAGGCATTCTCTAGATCTGGAACAACAGCCTAACCGGTGGGATTTCCACATTTGCTGCTCCAACTGGCCATATTCTGTGTCACCTTACATTTTTGGTGTCTACTGCATATATTACATATTATCTTTTTAATATTGCACATATAATTAAAAAAAAATAATGAATTGATAGAAATCTGAATTTATGCTAAAAAAAATAGAATCTTTTATGTATACATAGAAATACAGTCAAGCATAAGCCTAGGAGTTCAAATATAATATAAAATATGGGCCTAAGCTTTCGGACAAATATTATAATGCTTGATTATGTTTAATTTTGCTTTTTTTTGTTTGTGTCCCCTATTAATTTTATTTATAGAAATTTGAAATTATGCTGAAAAATATAATAGAATCTTTTATATATACATAGAAATGCAGTAAAGCATAGGCCTAGGAGTTCAAATATAATATAAACTAGCGACTTGCCTGTCAAAAAATGACGGTCAATAAAAATGTAATGTTGTGAAATTTGTTTGCAACACAAAATGAGTCAGCTACATTTGTCACTTTTTTTTTCTACAAATAAAAACACATTAATTTTTTTAACTTTTCATTTTTTTAACTTTCAACTTATATTTCACAAACATTAAACTTTGTAACATGCAACTTGTATATGAAACATTTGTTCAACATTTTGTTAACAATACTAACACTTTTCAATACATATTTATCACTGAGTAAATGCAGACTATATTAACTTCAAATAAGTAAATTGTTTTAACAATAACATGCTTTTTATCATTTGTAACATATTTGTTAAACTCTTGTTAAACTAAATTAGCATTGAATCCAGAGGAAGGCAAACAATAAAAACGCCCTGTTGAAACTTGTCCAATTGTATCAAAGAGGGAAAAAAATTAATTCCTTCCTGACCCCATTAACTGGCGATCGGATTTCTCCCTGAATCAATACTTTGTCTTTAAATAATAAATTTCCAATTATTATTAAATACTTCAACTTTATACTAACAATACATATTTGACTATACCACATATATATTTACCAAACTTTTTAAAAAATTCAAAAAACACATATTTAACATCAGAAATTGTAACCTCAAACAATAACATTTAACTCTTGTAAATCCGGAAAAATTCAGTTAATTGTTTTGTGGGGCCAATCATGTAAATATTAAACTTTGAACCCATTCAAATCTGTTTAAGGATATTTTACTGTTGTTTTTGTTGTTTTTTTGTTGTTGTTTTTTTTCAGTTTGTCAATTCTGCAAATATCACATATATTTTCCTAAGTGAAATAGTGGTCCCCTTTTTAAAGAGTCCCAGAGTTCTTTAATTTTGTACTGGAAGTCAAACCACTGTTCTCTATGTTTTTTTGTCCATTCTTTAGATGTTTTACTTGAAATATTGTTTTTGTGCAATCATATTGAGTACCCTAAAATGTTGGCATTAAAATGAAACCATTGTCCTCTATCTTTCCAACACCTCATAGTAGACAATGTTTTTGGTGTAAACACATCCATCATCCAATAAATGACCTTGAGTTTCGTTTTCTTCAACATGCACTTTAATTTCTTTTGGATTAGTGCACCTCGGCAAATGCCATGATAACTGGAAATTGTCTCAGTTGAAGGACAAAGGGCAAACCACTCTCACTTGGAGCTAAATAAATTCTTGGTATAAAAACTCGTTCACCTTTATGGGTACCAGTTATAATTTCTGCATGTATAAAATGATCTTTTAACTCATGCACAATTAATCTGGTCCCATTACAAAGTCCTTTTTTGGGATTCATATTTCGCAATAACATAACAATTGCGCCTTTTTTCAATTGTAAAATATGTGGGGGCATTCCAGATGGTGTTAACGAATTAATAAATTCGATACTAAAATTTGATTCACTGTCTTTATCATCTGACAGAATAGAATCTGCACTGTAATAATTCTTTTGTGGTGCATTGATGTATTTTAAAATGTCGTTATTTACATTCAAGGCATCAATATTTTTTGATATTAATATCACTTTGTTTGCAATGTCTGAGTAATCCTCATTATTAAGAGTGTTTAGAAATATGGCTGATATGAGTGATTCATTGCAAACCATTTCTGATGGAATTTCAATGGTATCATTTGGTAAATGCTGTATTTCTGGATGTTTTCCATCTACGATTTTAATGAGCCAGTCATTGAATTCATTTTGGCCTTCAAATCTCATATTTAATTCTAATTTTAGATGTGTAAATATTTGCCACAGTTTACTGGTCTTGATACATGTTTCAATGATCTCCGTTCTATTTCCGTGTAGCACAACAGGTAATGTTTGCCTAAAATCTCCTCCTAACAGCATGACCTTTCCACCAAATGGCAACTTATTATCCATTACTTTTACAAATCTGTCAATACATTGCAATGCATGACATGACATAATTGTTGCCTCGTCTATAATAATTAGTTTAGTTAGTTTACATTTTTATGCTTGTAAGGAATTCAATCGAATATCTGACACTGATGTTTCCAAAATGGGAACTGGCAGCTTAAATCCACTATGCACAGTTCTCCCACCATCTAACAAAAGTGCAGCAATTCCAGTTGTTGCAAATGGCATAGCTATCTGACCCTGTGATCGAATGGAATTCATCAAACAATTGTACAGATAAGTTTTTCCTGATCCACTTGGTCCGTCTAGATAGAAATACCGGTCTTTGACCATTTCATCATCTGTAGCATTTGTGATAGCATGAAATGCTTCTAACTGTAAAATATTTAAAGTTGCCAGTTTTTCTTGTTTTTTTTGTTTTTGAAGCTCAGTGTCATAATCATCAAAATTGATGTCATCTATAAGTCCTGGATCAGGTAAATTAAAACTTGCACAATTTAATCCATGAGCCAACAATATTTCTTGGATTTCCATCAATGTTTTTAACAGAGCTATTGGTTCTCTGTAACGTTTCAAGAAATCTTCTGACATGTTTAATTTAAATGTTTCCCACAAAGTGAAAGCATCAGGTACATTGCAAAATATACAAATGAATGCAAATTGTTGTCTCATTTGCTTAGGCATTTGACATAGTGCTGCTTCTTCCAGACACCTCTCCCATTCTGTATCATCAGCTATGAAATTTTGATGTCTTGCAGCTAATAGGAATGTATCATAAACTATGTCATTCACTGTATGTAAATGCTCAAAACTCTGTGCACCGGGAACATGTAGCAAAAGTAATCTTAAGCTGAAACGTTCAATGTCCCTTGGACTGACGGTATAAATGTGTGGTATGATTTTATGTGCATCTCTTCTTCGTTGTCGCCATAGACCATTTACAAATACATAGTGATATGGTATCTCTATGTATAAAAATTGTCTGGCCTGCATATCTTGACAGTTTAATTTAAACCATGCAGTAAGTGTGGTATCTCTGTCTTCACTTTGATATAATGCAGTTCTTTCATTTCCTTGAGTAAAGCAAACCAACTGACTTTGAGGCAAATGTACAGCTAAACGATAGATAGCATGTGACCGATCATGCATCTCAAATTTCAAAAGGCGCCACATTGCTTCAGGAGCACTCACATACCGAGCATCTAAATAATTTGATAGTTCATCGTGTAAAATTGGATTTTCGTTTTCATTTGCAGCACCTTGTACAACAACAGTAGCTGTGTCATATCCTTTATATATATATTTATATACATACTTAATTGATTTAATCGAAGTGCAAGCTTCCACATTGATGTGTGCATTGTACTTGATGAGCAAATGTGGATTGTATGGAGCGACAAATCTATTATCAACCTTTTGTCCACGGATAATAGCTGTTTGTCCTTGTGTTCTTTTATACAAAGGATATCCATCACAATTTGCATAAGTTTGCATTTGAAATTGTTTTGGAAATTCTTTAGTACATTTTTTATTTTCCATACATGGTGAATTAGGATTCATCTCTCCACATGGGCCATGAATCATTCTATGTGTAACAATCTCCCAAAGTTTTGTATATTTTTCTTGGTCTGGCAATTGTGCAGAAATTACTGAATCCACTCTCTCTGCAGTGTTCAACTTATCTTTTTCCTGCAGTATTAAAAGTATGTGACCATGTGGCAATCCTCTTTTTTGAAATTCAATGGTGTAAACAAAAGCCACACAGTGTCCAAATAAGTGTGCTTTAGTGATATCATGTATTAATGAATTGAGTTTGATTTTGATTACTATTGCCACTAAATCTGGTCGGTCAGAAGTAGTTTGTCCCAGATTCAAATTTTCCTTGATCTCTGGCCATTGTGGATTACATGTGAATGTAATAAATAAATCTGGTTTTCAAAATTTTGTAACAATAGCCATGGCATCATTATACCTTTCTCGCATATTGCGAGGAGATCCTTGGAAAGAGGATGGCAAAATAATTGCTCTTCCAGCTGGAATGTCTCTGTTGGAAGCTAATTCTGCCACATAATCCATTAATCCACAATACTGTTCTACTCGTAATTTATTTTGTTGATATTTAATGAAATTTAGATTATTGGCTTCAACTTGTAAATATGAATCAATAATCCATTGTTGAGTGAGTTTGCCTCCAAGTAAAATTGGATTAAAACATTCACGGATAGCAGTTTGTGCCACTTTATATTCCAGCATGGAAATATTAGATCTAATACGAAGTTTAGTATTGGGATAACTTTCCAATTGTAATTTTGGTTCCCATCCTGGTTCCCCATTTGGAAAAAAAATGGGATATGTCATTGGATCTAAATTACAGCTTAATATATTGATGTTGATAAATGGTTGTTCTTCATTGCGTGGATATATTCTAATATCCCGCTGAAAAGGTGGTTCACCATCTTCATTTTTAAACACCATGGCAACCTCATTTACAGTAGGTAAATTATATCTTCTTTGATCAGTGTTGCGATCTCTTTTTAACACCATATTTACTCCTGGTGTAGGCAATTGATTTCTTTCAGCATGTTCCTGTTGTTCTTTTTCAAGCTGTGCTAATTGTTTGTATGCTTGACTATATGGGTTTTTTTGCATAATTTTATCCAGCTGTTCAAAGACTATGCGCAAACACTGTCTATTTTCTGGAAGTGTCATTCTTTGTTCCACAGCTTCCATTGTATCTAACTGTGCAAATTTCCTTTGCTGTCCTTCTTGTGGGTGTAAATGTGAAGTTCGGTGGTATATTTGACCTTGAACTCTGAAACAGTAAGGACCATGTCCTGGTACATTTTCTGCTAATGTTGCACCCATTGAAGCAAATTAAATTGCACTGTTATAAGACCTTATGTTTTGTTTGAAATTATTATAATTTGGAAATGTTGGATCGCTCATTATGCATTCTAAATAATATGGAAATGGGTGTCTTAATGGAAGTTTCACCTTTCCTTTCTGACAGCAACTAATGAAATTTCCGTCAGTAGGTCTTTCCTTTATAAAATGATAGGCCCCACAAAACTGACAAACCACATTAAGTAACCCACAATAATGAGTATCTACTTCTACTGCAGTAGTAAACACATTGTCATGCATTTCTTCAACATAGATATCAGACCCACTTTCTATATGTACATTTTTTTCTTGTGTGTCTACATTTAAGTCATTCTGCAAAATAGAATCATTGGACAATGGTTCACAGAGATGTTTTTGTTTACTTTTACGTTTCTTTGAAGCCCCAACACACTCACTTGCGGCTTACTCATCTTTCTTTTATTTAAAAGTCTCTGTCGATCTTCTTCTCACAAGCGTTGTGAAGTTTCCGGTTTCTGAGCATCTCTCCACCTTTGCTTCCTTTCAATCTTTTGCGTTCAATTTTGTCTTCTCCATTCTCCGCCATTTTAATCTGTAATTGTAAATAGAGATGTAATTATTGTTAGTTCTTTGTTTTGTGTACATTTTTTTTCCTTTTTGTACTGTTCCATTAAAGTAGATGAATAAACTAATCAAACATTTTAAAATGTTGCACTTTAGACTGAAAGAAATTAAACCATTTTTCAAAGTATTTTATTGACATATATTAAATAGGAAATAGCTGCACATATCTATCTTTATATTATTAATCCTTCAATTCCATTGCTTCTTGATTGAATTCACAGCATACCATCAATTTCTTTTTTTTGCAAGTGTGGTAAGCTTCTTATTTTTTTTAAATATTAATAATATTCTTATTAATTAGTATTGTCTTTTCAACTTTTTTCAAGTTTTGACTAAATATCAAACGTTAATGACTCAATAAGTACTCTCAGTTTTCACCAAATATAAAATATAGCCTTTTTCTATGCATCACTACAAAATTAAAATTTTTACCTGTGAGGATGATGTTGATGTTGTTCAAAGGCTGCAAACGTCACGCTGTGTGTTTATTCCCTTGCAAATCCAAAGAAGCTGTAAAATCAAATTGAGAATATTTTTAATCTTTTGCTTCATCGATATCATTAAATGAACATCAACAGACATATATTTGGCTACATTAAAGATCTAAAAGCATATTTTTTAATATCTTGCTGTAGTAATATAATTCAAATTCTGTACCTGTCAAAATTATCCTTATGATGTTCAATGTGTGCGAACGTCACTATCTCTGTTCCTTCAGCTACAATTCACTACAATTATACAAAAATTAATTATAAAAATTAATGTATAATATGTTGCTTCATCTGTATCAATCAATGAGACTTAACATACATATTTTTACATAGATTAAAAACATGAAATAAATATATCAATCAATCAGCATGAACACACATATGTAAGCATACATTAAAAACATACACTCAATATTACTGTTAATCTTTAAATAACACTCAATTAATCTGTCTTAATCCTAAATTAATGTCTGACTAAATATAACGTCAAGACATAAGCATGAGTCTATTCCCTTTTTTTTTGTTTTGAAAGGTATTTTAAAATAAGTATGTTACAACTGAATTCTTACAATAATGTACATTACTAATGAAATAATAATCAATTAATGTTAATTAATATTAAAGTAATGTGGGACTAAATCTAACATAAACATGTAAGCATGAGTATATAGCCTTTTTTTTTTTTTTTTGGTTTATTTTATACTAAATATATAAGAACTGAATTATTTAAATAATGTACATTAATAATTAATTAATCAACGTGTTCCTTTTTTTATGCACATTCTTAAACGTTAACCTTTTTTGATATTAATGATTATTAATGATACATTATGAATGTTATTTACAATTCTTTCCCACAGGTAATCACGATATATCACAAAATAATTATTAAATTAATGTACATTAATAATTAATTAATCAATGTGTTGCTTTTTTCTTCACATTCTTAAACGTTAACTAATTTTGATATTAATGACTAATTAATTAATTAATGTACAGTATGAATGTTATTAACAATTGTTTCACACAGGTAATCACGATATATAACAAAATAATTATTAAATTAATGTACATTAATAATTAATGAATCAATGTGTTGCTTTTTTTATTCACATTCTTAAACGTTAACTAATTTTGATATTAATGATTAATTACTTAATTAATTATGTACATTATGAATGTTATTAACAATTGTTTCACACAGGTAAGCACAATATTATTTTTCTATTAATTACATTTTTTTATTTTTATTTATTAAGTACCAATTTATTAATTAATAATTATAAATGATATTTACCTTTTTTAATGTAATAATGCTGAAGCAGTATCCTGAAGAGCTATCAATCTCTTGAGATTTCCCGGCATCAGAAAACGTCCAGTCAGACTGTCATCACCTGAGGAGAAAGTGTCAGTTATGTGTCAAGTGTGCCCTATATATAGGCTTTGTGCGCGAGACAAATGCATTGTTTTAGGTGGGAAATCCAATGTGGCTCGAGACAAAGGCGTGAAATCTGTGTTAATGCATAAATCTGTAATTGCGTTTCGTAAAATGTACTCACTACTGTCTTTTTACTCATTGTGTGGTTAATGCGCATCCTTTGTCTCGTTGTTTTTCGAGCACATACGTCTGTGGCTGTGTTTTACGCAGTTCGTAGTAGTATAGCCTCGTTGTAGTAGTATAGCGGCGCTCATTGCCAAAGTGCTACGGTTTAACGGCTAAGTCGTCCGATCGGCAAAGTGGTACGGTTTAATGGCTCGCCTCGCTGCGCGAGGCTTATCGGGCCTGCGGCGCTCATCGTTAAGACGTACGCACTACGCAACGCAGCATGACTACGAATCGTAGTTAGACAATTTTAATATCTGATTATGGGTCTAAGCTTTCCGACAAATATTATAATGCTTGATTACATTTAATTATGCTTTTTTTGTGTCCCCTATTAATTTAACTGGGCGGATATTCACCCCCCCCCCCCCCCATACCACGCATTTCCTATGCCCCTGCACTGAAGAGAATCAGGTCTAAAAAGATGTTGAAATTTGACTGTTCTCTGGAATATAAAAAAAAAAAACTGAACACCTTGCACGCCATGGCTTCCTTTTTTTTCAGACAAGGAATATTAACTGGATCTGTACCTTAATGCTTTCTATGGTCCATCAATTATTTCCGCTGGCACCTCACCCTATAATATTACAAGCCTGGACCTGTCCAAGTAATTAGAGACATATTGACTGCTAATGAGCAATTAAACAAAATGAGAACCAGGACCCGAGAAATATGTCTGATATCCATATAGTAGAACGTCTTGTACATAACACAATAAACCAATAATTGTCCCCTGCTGAATTGATGTAATTGCACATGTATTAATTAATATATTCCCTACAGTTTTAATAGCACACACTCTCTGTCTTACATTTTTGAAGTTGTTTTATCCAGGCAACATGTCACAAGGGATTTGTGCTTAGCTATATTTAGACATTTACAACTGGAGCCATGTGAGGATGTGGGTCAGATAATATTAATGTAACTACATTGAAAAAATAATACAGCCAGAACATGGCCCAGGTTCTATTAAAATACTATCATAGCCATGCAGTTACATACATGCTTTTGTATAAGACAATATTAAATATTACAAGTAAATAATTTGGAATAGGTATAGCCATTGCCTTGCTTGACCTGCTGCAGAAAAAATAATTGTCTCTAAAATGCACTTTCATGAAAGTACTCTCCTATAAAAGTTCTTATTATCTGAATATTGCACATAATATCTGGTGTTGTTTCCATATTTATCAATAATAGTGTTACGGTGCTCTCAGCTTGTTTTAGCCCACATGAAGTATACAGAAAAGTTTTTGTGCATTAACAAACAGGATAACTTAAATGACAACATACTTTCTTTAGTTCCAGAAAAACTGCACTTGTTTGTGAAATATGGAGCAGCTAACAGCATTAGCAGCTAAGTAAGCCATAAACATATTTTTTTTGAAAAAATCTGAATTTTTGAAGACTGTATAGAGGATTAAATTTTGTATTTGTTTCATCACTCCCTAAGGGAGCATGAGGGGTGTGTTTTTCATCTATTGTGAAGAGAGGGATGGGGTGGAAGAGAAGGTGCTTAGATATTGATCTGTTTGAAGCCACACTTTTCAGTAGCTGGAAGCTTGCAATCTCTGCTCTCCAAATACCTACTTAATACACAAAACCTTTTACTAAAATATCATGGATGTCTCCAGGGTCCAGCCAAGGCATCAACTTTGAAAAACAGTTTTATGAAAAAATATTTGTGTCGTTCATTTGTTTCCTACTCTCCTTGAGCTCATGGACAGTAACATACCAGGACATCTTGATATCCATGCTCATGCTAATCCACTTGGTATTCATGGCAGATATACATGAGTGGGTTGCCAGTTCCTTCTCAAGTTGGCCACAACATACAGCTCCTAGTATTCCTAGGTGGTCTCTCATCCAAGTACTGACCAGGCCCAACCCAGCTCAGCTTCAGGGTGGTGTGACCTCTTGGTTCCCTGACTTGGAATCAAACCCAGGTCAACAGCGGTAAAAGAACCATTTACCCTGCCTAATTATGCTCCAACCCAGTCATAAAGATACATAACATTGCAGATCCCCTTTATAGTCCTTATCTATTCAATCTCTCAAAAAATTAATTGTTTATATTGTATCCAATATTAATATTAATGTTTGTCACAAACATCCAAACCCCCTTTAAAAATTGAACCAGTATCAGCAGAGCAGAGCGATGCTGTTTTCTTTGAACCTTCAAAAATCAAATATAGTAAATTTTAACTAATTGAATGCATCAAAAGAAATATTTTTAATATAAATATTTATATTTTAATATAACAAATTATGTTTGTGTAGCAGCAGGTCTCCAACTTTCAGAAGATACAAATCTCTCCATTTCATATGCATGTTATATTATTAGTGACTCACAGACCTGCACACCTGTCCGGCTTTTATTTCGCATTATAGATAATCCTTTCTAAATGAATTTCAAAATACTCTAAGCTGCTTTGTTAGATTGAATCCAGTAATACCTGATTAAAATCCTCAGGATCAAATCACACAGCGTATGAAAAAAATATATATCTCAGACACATACCTCTTACAGTGCAAAGTTTAAATTGGATTTGTAGATGTTTCTCAGTAATTTGGTATAATTAAAAGTTATCACCTGCTGTAAATCCACTTTTCTGGATATACCTTTTCTGGAAATACCTACATGTACCAATTTATAATTAAATGACAACTGTAGTCACACACAGTATTAAGAATATTGAAGAACCACAGTCAATATATAGGCAAAATGTACCAAGTAAATAAAAAAAGAAGCTCATACACCAAAAACAGGAACTTCCAGACTCTTGCCCTCATTCAATTGCAATTTGGCCAATTGAATAGGGCTCTAAATAAGCACATAACATATATTTTTTTAAAGAAGTTTTTAGTTAGTGAAAACCTTCCTTTTGGATAGATGCTTACTAACTAAAAACTTATTTAAAAAACATATGTTATGTGCTTATTTAGAGCCCTATTCAATTGGCCAAATTTCAATTGAATGAGGCCCTCTATATGGAGCTCTTTTACTTTTCTGCCACACCCTTCCAGCGTCTGTCTACTGCAGACTGACCGCATTCATTTCATCTGTCAGTCCACACCCGAGCTGTCATGCTTCTCAATGGATCTAGTAGGTGTACCTCCAGACCCGCGTTTCACAGCAGATACTGTTACATCAAGAAACCTACTGAGAATAGAGAAGTGATTTTGGTTACAGTATCAAAGCTAGTTCTTCAAAAGATGCATACTGTAAATATGGGGTAACAGTGAGTGATCGTTTAAAATAATTAATGTACAAGAGAGCTTGTGTTAAGTAGGTGTGACAGTGCATTCATGAAAATAGTTGTATGTGTGTATTGTTTTTGTTTACTGTATACACCTCAGTTAACTTTCTTACAAATGGAAGCCCATACGCCAAAAACACACTTGATATAGAGCTCTTTTACTTTTCTACCATACCCCTCCAAGAGTTGTCTACTGCAGACTGACAGCATTCATTTCATCTGCCAGTCCACGACCAAGCTGCCATGCTTCTCAATGGGATCTAGTAGGTGTACCTCCAGACACTCGTTTCGCAGCAGATACTGTTTCATCAAGAGACCTCCTGAGTATAGAGAACTGATTTTGGGTACATTATGGAAGCTAGTTCTTCAAAAGATGCATATTGTAAATATAGGGTTACAGTGAGTGGTCCTTTAAAATAATTAATGTACAAGAGAGCTTGTGTTAAGTAGGTGTGACAGTGCATTCATGAAAATATTTGTATGTTTGTGGCTAAATATATAAGAGAGGAAGTGTGTATGCATTTGAGTGAAGAGCTTATATGTACATGAAAGTGCATGGGTGACAGAGACTGAGGGAGGGCATGGTCTTCTGCATTAAAAAGCAGGACCTCTAGCCCCTCATTATTATACGTATTACTCTCCCACACTGCATCACATAATTGGCAAAAGAAATGGAGGCGTCTCTACAGACCATCCAGTTTACAGAAGTTTAGCTATAAAGAATCATATATCTCCAATTGTATTAAAGAAGGAGAGGCAATTATTGATCCTGAATGTATTGCTAAAATATTTTATGAATATTATTCTTAGCTTTAGGATTTGGAACAACTTGACACATGTCAAATCCAGTTAATCAAGAGATTTCAAGTTACCTCTAAACTCTAACACATAATAAAAATTAAAAAACGTAACCCTACCATCTTAATGACTGTTTTAATAGTAATAGAGTATAATGCAACAAAGTTCTTGTACAGATATTTGCACCATTTCTAACTATCTAAGTAAGGTGTGCACATGTCCGGTCCTAGAGGGCCACACACATGTAGATGTAAGATATGAAGCTATCCCGGCTGAGCACAGGTGAATCAATATATTCTTCAGTCATCTTGATTAACTCACCTTGTGCACAGAAAGGATATCTTCAAATCCAGGCTTGTGTGTGGCCTCCCAGGATTAAAGTTGTGCACCCCTGATCTAAGTAGTAAAGAAATCAGAATTTCCTTTAGAGCTTCTGGAATCTACAATAATAATGATCTTATAGGATAAAACAATTGTTTGTTAATGAATAGTTAATGTTCCATCTCCCTTCTATATGGAGATATATTTTTTTCCCACAGTGGCATATTTACACACATTTTTGTAAGTAATTTATTATATATTTTCATGTGACAACACTGAAGAAATGACGCCCTGCTACAATGTAAAGTAGTAAGTGCACAGCCTGTATAACAGTGTAAATGTGCTGTCCCCTCAAAATAACTCAACACACAGCCATTAATGTCTAAACCGTTGGCAACAAAAGTGAGTACATCCCTCAGTGGAAATGTCCAAATTGGGACCAAAGTGTCAATATTGTGTGTGGCCACTAGTGATGTCGCGAACATAAAACGCAAATGTTCGCGAACCGGCGAAAATCGGCGAACCGCCATAGACTTCAATGGGCAGGCGAATTTTAAAACCCACAGGGACTCTTTCTGGCCACAATAGTGATGGGAAAGTTGTTTCAAGGGGTCTAACAACTGGACTGTGGCATGCCGGAGGGGGATCCATGGCAAAACTCCCACGGAAAATTACATAGTTGATACAGAGTCTGGTTTTAAGCCATAAAGGGCATAAATTACCTAACATTCCTAAATTGTTTGGAATAACGTGCTTTAAAACATCAGGTATGATGTTGTATCGATCGGAGAGGGTAAGGGTTACACCCGCTTCACAGTGACAGACCAAACTCCCCGTTTAACGCACCACAAACAACCGCAAACAGTCCATTTGCACAACCGCAAACTCCCCATTTGCACAAGGTTGGATACCAAGCTAGCCATGTCCCGTTCCTTGTCCTCACTGATGTCATTGAAGGTCTCTTCCTCCACTCAGCCACCAAGGGTCCCCGAAAGGTGACAACAAGCCCCCTGGGACGCCTGCTGTGTTTGATCTTCCACCTCCTCAAAGCCACCTTCCTCCTCTGACTCCTCTACTTCAGACTCCTCTCACTGCATTGCCTCTCTCTGCATTATTATAAGGTGTGTTAAGCAGTACTACTCTTATCAGTTTAAAACCTGTTACAGCACATATCAGGGGGCGTGTATAAGGCCTGGATTTTTAGAACCAGGAGATGGAAAAAGATGCTTTGTTGGTCGTATCACTTCAATTTTGGGGCACTTTGAGACATTAGCTTCTTACGCTCAAACATGTCCTTTACAGGCACCTGACTATGGGCAAATGAGCAGGAACTGCTCAAGGCGAGAGACGCAGTGGCGGATGGTTGAGAGGGGGCAAGGAGGACAGCAGTGGTTGATGTGGCTGATGATGCTGGACCAGGAGGAGGATGGCGGCTTTGAGTTTGTGTGCTGCTTGTACTCATGTGTTGGTCTGGATTCACCCAAACATTAGGTCTCAACCTGTAGAGGATAAGGGAACCAGGCTACTCTAGACCTCATTCATCATTACAGGTTTTGACAGATCGGTACTATGTGTCCAAGCTACTGTGACAACAGATATGAGTGGCACTGTGCACTTGCAGAAGTTGACAGAGTAGACGCTGTAGGTCTGACACACACGCTTGCAGACAACTAACTGCTATGCAATCTATTACAGTAGAAAAAATGTTTTTTGTTTTAAATGTACACTACTATTACACCAGATATGAGTTGTGTGTTAAGTAGTACTACTCCTATCAGTTTAATCCCTGTTATGTGCCTTTTTTGGGGGTTTGGTTGTTGAAGGCACAGTGCAGCACCAGAGGCCAGAAAAATTAGGCATGTACACATGCCTGAAAAATTAGGTATTGTTGATCTTGCAGCGAGCAGAGAAGAAGGTAGGCCTGATTCAACGCCCCAGCCCGCATACCCACACTCAGAGATTCAGGGGGGGACCTGAGAAGGCCACGGGTCGGAGATATAAAGGGGAGCCATCCCAAATAAGCACACAAGTGGGGACAAAGGTAGTGAAGGGGACATAGAGGCCCATGGACTGACGGTCGCCATCTTGGCAGGAAAAGGGCCCAGCAATTAAGCCAAACTGACCCAGCACAGGCAGCTACTTGAGTCAAACGCTGTACAATTACACCTTAATAAAGCTGAAACATGCAGCAGCAGGGATTCTAAACGGCCACACGGGGACAAGGAGGCTAACAGCCCCCACAGTCTCTGCACCACTCTTTTTAACAGATAACCCAATGGGCTAACCAGGGACCTTGCCCACATAAAAAAACAGAATTTTATTGGAGGAATTATTAGTGTCTTTACCCCCCAAGAGAGGACATAATATACGGTATCTTTAGACTACCTGATGGCCAAACCTCCTTTAGCCCCAATGCTATCCAAGAAACATTTCAAAACTTTATCTGACTGGGGGTCTATAAAGTGACATTAGTACTGACCTTTATATTAAGTGTCAGCAATGTGTGCAGTGTGTAGTGTAAATAGGCTGCGTGCGCGAGTGGAAGCCGTTAGGGTAGCTGGGTACTTCCGCATTGTGTAAGTTAGTGTTGGAAAATGGCGGGGAATGTGTATGTGGTAAGCGGGTGTGGATGATTTAGCGTCCTTGTTAATAGTGTATCTTTACCTCGTACGGCTTTTTAGGAAAATCTTTTTTAGTTAGCTCTTCAGGTTATTGATCACTGGATATATTAATTACAAATAGGTAAAGTATTTTAGTAATTAATTAATTCATTATTATTAAAAAAAATATATAAAAAAAATACGCTTAATAGCATATTTTACACTGCGGTTACTTTACATACATTAACGCTTCACACTTCCTAATACATTTGTTCATTCACAATAGTTATTATCGTGCATTCAATTAATAAGTATTAGTTAGTAATGGAAAATAAAAATGTAGACTTTACACTACACTAAAATGTTTTACTTTTTACTCTGCAGTTATATATCTGGATTACTGCTCATTGGCTGCCAGCGATAGCACTCTCAAAGCAGTTACAAATCTAAATCATTTTATTATGCTCTGAGACCTGAATACATTTTTTAATTTACACTGCACAAAAAAAATTATATATTTAACACTGTACTTATATATCAGTCTTTGCGATGAGCGCCGAAGATTGTTTGTTGCAAAGCACGAAACATGAAGGACACGAGGGAAGAGGCTCACAATGAGCGCCGAAGGTCCTCAGAGTACAAAAAGCATCACATTGTGTGGCAAACAGCATTGCCATGGCTACAAACTTTTTTATTTATTATTATTGCCCCGTCATTTGTGCCAGGCAAGTCGCTAGTGATATAATATAACATAATGCAATACAATATTATACAGTACACATGGGTGTTGGAACTGGGGGGGGGGGGTAAGGGGTAACCCCCCCTCCCCCCCAGATTTCTTATCGTATGTATGTATGCGTATAGAAGCTAACAGGGGAGGGGAGAGGGGGAGGAAACACAGGGGAGAGGGAGAGGAAGACACAGGAGAGGGGAGAAGGGAGGAAGACACAGTGGAGAGGGGGAGGAAGACACAGGGCAGAGGGGGGAAGAGAAACAGGGTAAGGGAGAGGAGAGGGGAAGAGACACATGGGAGGGGGGAGAGACACAGGAGAGAGTAGGGGGTAGAGACACAGGGGAGAGGGGGGAAGAGACTAATGGGAGGGAGTGGTGAGGAGACACCGGGGAGAGGAAAGGGGGTAAAGACACAGAGGAGGGGGGAAGAAACACAGGGGGGTAGAGACACAGAGGAGAGGGGGTAGAGACACAGGGGAGAAGGGAGAAGAGACACAGATTAGGTGGGAGAGACACAGGGGAGAGGGAAGGGGTTGAAAGACACAGGGGAGGGGGGAAAGAAACACGGGAAGGGAGAGGGGGTAGAGACACAGGGGAGGGGGGAGTGACACAGGGAAGAGGGAAGGGGGAAAAGACACAGGAGAGGGGGGAAAGAAACACTGGGGAAGGGAGAGGGGGTAGAGACACAGGGGAGAGGGGGTAGAGACACAGGGGAGAAGGGAGAAGAGACACAGATTAGGTGGGAGAGACACAGGGGAGAGGGAAGGGGTTGAAAGACACAGGGGAGGGGGGAAAGAAACACGGGAAGGGAGAGGGGGTAGAGACACAGCGGAGGGGGGAGTGACACAGGGAAGAGGGAAGGGGGAAAAGACACAGGAGAGGGGGGAAAGAAACACTGGGGAAGGGAGAGGCGGTAGAGACACAGGCAAGGGTGGGAGAGACACAGGGGAGAGGGGGGGGAGAGAGACACATGGGAGGGAGTGGGGAGGAGACACAGGGGAGAGGGGGGGAGAGAGACACATGGGAGGGAGTGGGGGGGAGACACAGGGGAGGTCTTCTGCTTTATTATTATTCTTATTATTATTACTATATAATGTGTAGATGTACCGGCTGGGCATGCTCGTCTATATTATTATTATTATTAATATTATTATTACTATATAATGTGTAGATGTACCGGCTGGGCATGCTCTTCTACATTATTATTATTATTATTATTATTATTATTATTATTACTATATAATGTGTAAATGTACCGGCTGGGCATGCTCTTGTGCATTATTATTATTATTAGTAGTAGTAGTATTTTACTAATAATAATAATAATAATAATGCACAAGAGCATGCCCAGCTGGTACATCTACACATTATATAATAATAATAATAATAATAATAATAATAATAATAATGCATGCCCAGCTGGTACATCTACACATTATATAGTAGTAATAATAATAATAATAATGCACAAGAGTCCTTCAGCACTGCACTGGACACTGAATAAACTTGCCTAGCTATGGTTTTCCCTATTGATGCAGTATCACCTACACTCTACCTACTCTCAGTAAGACTGCAAGTTAGTTCTGATTCCAAAATGGCTGCTGTCCATGAGGTAGAAGGGTGTGGAAGGGAGTGTATGCTGCTGATTGGCTGGAATGTGTCTGCTGACTGTGACATGTAGGGTCAAAGTTTGCTCAATGATAAAGTACTGGGGGCGGGTCGAATATCGCATATGTTCGCTGTTCGCCCCGAACGCGAACATGCTATGTTCGCCGGGAACAGTCCGCCGGCTAACTATTCGCGACATCTCTAGTGGCGAACATTATTTTCCAGCACTGCCTTAATGCTCATGGGCATGGAGGACACCAGAGCTTCACAGGTTGCCACTGGAGTCCTCTTCCATGATGACATAACAGAGCTGGTGGATGTTAGAGACCTTGCGCTCCCCCACCTTCCATTCGAGGATGCCCCACAGATGCTCAATAGGGTTTAGGTCTGGTGACATGCTTGGCCAGTCCACCACCTTTACCTTTAGCTTCTTTGGCAAGGCAGGGGTCATCTTGGAGGTGCGTTTGGGGTCGTTATCATGTTGGAATACTGCCCTGGGGCCCAGTATCCGAAGGGAGGGGATCATGCTCTGCTTCAGTATGTCACAGTACATGTTGGCATATTTATTGATCACTATTTGAAAGAATTGGTAGAAAGTCTCCCCTCTTATGTCAAAGATACAAATGACATTTTAAAACAGCTGGATGACCTCCATATACCTGAATCAGCATGGCTAGCCTCTATTGATGTGGAGGCTTTGTACAGCAGCATACCACATGGGTACGGTATAGAGGCCCTAAGTTACTTTTTAAGTATGAAAGGTGTTATTCACACAAAATTTAATGGACTTCTTTTGGAACTTTTGGAATTCGTGTTAAAGCACAATTACTTTACACATAATAACAAATGGTATCACCAGCAAAAAGGGACAGCCATGGGAACACCATGTGCTCCCAGTTATGCCAATTTGTTCCTGGGCTGGTGGGAAGAGAAATTTGTTTTCCATGAATCTACATCCTTACTCTCCGAGCACGCATTAGTATGGCGGCGCTATATTGATGATGTGTTAGTGGTTTGGACAGGCACTGAGTCTGAATTTGAAAAATTCATGTCTGACCTCAATACCAATGACTTGGGCCTTAAATTCACATATGAGTTAAACCTATCCTCCATCACATTCTTAGATCTGTTGATAACCAAAGATGAGGAAGGAAAGATATCAACCACTACTTATAGGAAGGATACTGCCACAAATTCTCTGTTGACTTGGGATAGCCAGCATTTTGAACCCCTTAAAAGGGGGATACCAAGAGGTCAATACCTTCGAATAAGGAGGAATTGCAGCTCTGATGCAGAGTTCAAACTAGAGGCGGATAAACTAAGAACTAGATTTAGAGACAGAGGCTACTCAAATAAATGTCTCAAATCTGCCTTTAATTATGCATCTAACTGCAAGAGATCTGAACTTTTGAATGGCCTTAGCAATAATACAGACAAGGAAAGCAAACTATCTCGCTGTATTATGACTTTTGGCTATGATTCTGAGGCTATCAGAGATATTTTATCTAGACATTGGCATTTATTGAGGAGTGACGAGGATCTAAAAGATGTTCTAACACCAAAGGCCTCCATCACATACCGTAGGGGCAAGAACCTGAAAGATAGACTGGTCCATAGCTCTTTTAATGAACAGAAACCAGGGACCTGGTTAAAACCCCTAACAGAGTGTTTCAAATGTAGCAAATGCAAATTTTGCAGGTATATTACACCTTTGAAAATATATGAGCATCCTATTACTGGGGAAAAATATAAGATAAAAGAATTTATGAACTGTTGTTCTACGGCGGTTATCTATGTGGCCACCTGTATTTGCAGGAAGATCTATGTAGGAAAAACGAGGCGCCAGTTGCGCCGCAGGATTGGTGAGCACATCTACAGTATCAAAAATGCATTGGATACACCAATTGCCCGCCATGTCAAGTATTGTCACAACAATAGAAGTGAAGTTTTATCTTTTTGTGCAATAGACCAGGTCCATATAGGCCCAAGACAGGGTGACCTGGAGAGAAAATTACTACAATGTGAGGCACGCTGGATATACCAATTGAAGGCCCAAGCACCCTATGGACTTAATGAGGGGTTTACTTTTACGCCCTTCATCTAGTTCTTGGTTCTCTTCTCTTTTCTATTATTCTGTCCATCTTTTAGTAGGCCTTACTGTCTCATAGACACTTTGTACACTTTAACCCTCACTAATCTCAGTCTGTTCCACTATTATGTTTATTCACCACAGTGAGTATCTGTCCTCCTTCTTGTGTTCCCCACTTTTTGTTCATCCTATTAGATGGACCTTCAGTGCATTAGCACCCTTTTTTCTTTTTATTTATACATGAGTAACCTGCTATAGGCACTTGTCACATTAGTTAACACATACCTTAGAGTATATGTTCATTTCTTTAGCACTAGCTTTTCAGCTTTATTTACACATCTTATATCACTTTACACTTTGAGACCTCAGTCCCTTTATATAGATCTTGTCTCTTGGTCTCCTATTTTTAATTATATAATGGAGCTTACTTCTCATTTATTTAACGGCCCTCCACCCTTGGCATTCTTTTTTGTCCCTTTTTTTGTTTTGTTTTTTCTTCCCACTTTTGTCAATCTCACATAATTTATATGCAATAGTTTTCACACTACACTTCTTATTATAGTCTTCTTAGCTTGTTTATATGGCCTATGCATTTATACCGAAATAACTGCATTGGTGTTCCTTAGCGTTTGCACATTCATCTCAGTGGCCTTTTGTATATACCAACGGGTTCTTTATGCCATTTCCACCACTTTTTTTTTCCGGCCCGTTATGGGCAATACATTTACTATTTTTATGTTGCCTAGGCGACAGCTCCCTATATAAAGCTCTCAGAGACAGCGTTATACAATTTTCCTTTGACAAAGACGTGATACGTCGAAACGCGTCAGGCTCCTAGCAACCACGCTGCGCACGTCATTACGTTAGACGTGCGCATGCGCGTTGCAAACCTAGCGGCCGAGCTTTCCAGGAAGCGCGAATCTGCTACAGTTATGGCCTAGTTTAAAGCCCCTTATATCCCACTAGTGGCAAAATATGTCTGCAAGTACCTGATATTACCTCTTGTATAACCTTTAAGTTGGGGAACAGCCTTCATGTTGCACACACATCTCTAGGTACTGTTTGTACCATATGGCAGCTAGTTACTTATAAGTGCACACAGACGCAGCTTGAATCCTATGCTGTGTAATATATAGCTGTTCTTGATAACTTTCTTTGTACTCCAGGTTGAGCTTTTCTTTAAGCTTTACCTATATAGGTACAACCTCTCAGTACCTTTATTAATGTACAATAGGTTTATCAGTAAGGCATCTTCTTTATCTATGTTTTTGCAAGAATTTTGCTTCATTTAAGTTATCCTCTAGATATTTGGAGGACATTCATTTCAGCATAAGGGTGCTTCATATATACATTACTTATAAAACTATAGGGCTTTCATGCCCTGTGAACTTTTTGCAAATATCTTGGCTCGCCCGCTAGGTGTGAATAGTAATACCCACTCACTTCAGAGTCTCACATTGCACAATACTAGTGCTATAGGGTTATTTACTATTCCCTACATCTGCCCTTTTTTTATTCCCCTTACTAGTGTTTTTAATATCCCTTGCTTTTAAAGTCGCCGCTGTCAATTATTTAATAAAATTTATTTAGTTCATATTTATCCCACCTTTTTGTACACTGTATATTTGGGGTGGAAAACACCCAGGGAAATCCTAATCCTCACTTTTCTTTCTTTGATATGCCCTGTACTCCCTAATATTACCAATAGAGACCACATAGGGTTTTTTAGTCTTAGCTAGACCTCAGACTGTACAAGGAAATTAATATGTTAAAATATCTTTGTATTGACCCTGGATATATTTTTATAAGGTAATCATATCCCCTTTTAGACTCCTTTTTTCTTGTGAAAATAGGTTTAATTTGCTTAGTCTTTCTTCATAACTTAGCCCTTCCATTCCACTTATTAGTTTTGATGCCCTTCTCTGTACTTTTTCTAGCTCTAAAATGTCCTTTTTATGTAGTGGTGCCCAAAATTGTACTCCATATTCCAAATGAGGTGGTACTAGGGGTTTGTATAATGGCAGAATTATATTTGCTTCCCTTGCTTCAATACCCTTCTTAATACATGCTAATATGTTATTTGCCTTTGCAGCTGCTGCTTGGCTTTGAGCACTGTTACCTAGGTGGTTGTCCACAAGCACTCCCAAATCCCTTTCAATATCTGATACACCTAGATTTGCTCCATTAAGATTATAAATTGCATGGCTATTTTTCCTTCCCAAATGCATAACTTTACATTTATTTGTATTAAATCTCAGCTGCCATTTAGCTGCCCATTTCTCTATTTTTTGCAAATCCCTTTGTAGTGAAAGCACATCATTATCTTATTTAATTACCTTGCACAACTAGTGTCATCTGCAAAAATGGAGACTGTACTTTCGAGTCCTACTTCTACTTCATAAATATGTTAAAAAGGAGAGTACCTAATACTAAACCTTGAGGATCCCCACTTACCACATTAGTCCAATCGGAGTATGTTACATTTACAACAATCCTTTGCTTCCTGTCTTTTAGCCAGTTGTCAATCCATGAGCAGATATTTACTGCAATTCCTATATCCATTAGTTTGCACAATAGTCTTCCATGTGGCACTCTATCAAAAGCCTTTGAAAAATCCAAAACGACTACATCCACTGTGTTGCCCTGATCCAAGTTCCTACTAACCTCCTTATTAGATTGGTCTGACGTGACCTATTTTTCATAAATCCGTGTTGACTTCTACTTGTGATCTTGTTCAAATAGTCATATTCTTGTATACTGTCCCTGTATACAAATATAAAGTAGTTCTGGAGACAACAGAGATAGAGGATTTTTTAACATTTGGATTTAGCATTGTAGTATTCATCAGAGCAGTGGCGTAGCTAGAGATTTTGCTGCCTGGGACTGTCCCTAAGTTTGCCTCCACCCAATGCGAACATTAACATTATTCTCTCTCACACTCCCCCTTCTCTCCCCTTCTCCCTCACTCCCCCCTCTTTCTTCTTTCTCTCTCACTCCTCTCTCTCTCTCTCTCTCCCTCTACCTCCCCCTCCCTTGTCCCTCCCTCTCTCTTCCTCCCTTCACTCTCTTCCCCCTTTTCTCTCTCTCCCTTTCTCTCCATCCCTTCTCTCTCCCCTCTCTCCCTCTTGCTGTCTCCCTCCCTCTCTCTCTTCCCCACCTTTCTCTGTCTCTCTCCCCATTCCCTTTCTTTCCCCCAGTTCTTCCCTCTCTCTTTCTCTCTCTCTCTCTCTCTCTCTCTCTCTCACTCACACTTCCCTCTCTCTCTGTCTCTTCCTAGTTTCTCTCCCTCTCTATGTTCTCTCTCTCAATCCCTTCTCTCCCTTTCACGGCCTCCTTTCTCCCCCTCTTTCCCTCCCCAATCTTTCACTCCCTCTCTCTCTCTCTCTCACCCTCTTTTTCTCTCCCTCTCTCTCCCCTCTCTTTCTCTCTCTCTCCCTCTCTTTCTCTCCCACTCTCTCTCCCCTGACTGTCCCTCCCTCTTTCTCTTTCTCTCCCTTGACTGTCCCTGCATCTTTCTCTCTCTTCTCTTTCTCTCTCTCCCTCTCCCCCCTCTCTTTCTCTCCCTCTCTATCATCTATTCTCTCCCTCCCTCTTACTCTCCTCCTTCCCTCTCTTTCTATCTCTCCTATCTTTCTCTCCCTCACTCTCCCCTCCCTTCTCCCTTCCTCTCTCTTCCTCTCTCTTCCTCCCTTCACTCTCTTCCCCCTTTCCTCTCTCTCCCTTTCTCTCCCTCCCTTCTCTCACCCCTCTCTCCCTCTTGCTGTCTCCCTCCCTCTCTCTGTCCCCCACCCTTCTCCCTCTCTCTCCCCCTTCCCTCTCTTTCCACCAGTTCTTCCCCTCTCTTTCTTTCTTTCTTTCTTTCTTTTTTTCTCTCTCTCTCTCTCTCTCTCTTTCACACACTCACACTTCCCTCTCTCTGTCTCTTCCTTGTTTCTCCCCCTCTCTACGTTTTCTCTCTCTCTCCCTCCCTTCCCTCTCTACTTTTCACTTCCTTCTTTCTCCCCATCTTTCCCTCCCCAATCATTCTCTCCCTCTCTCTCATCCCCTTTCTTTCTCCCCCTCTCTCTCCCCTCTCTCCCTCTCTCCCCTGACTGTCCCTCTCTCTTTCTCTCTCCCCTCTCTTTCTCTCCCCTCTCTCCCTCTCTCCACTGACTGTCACTCCCTCTTTCTCTCTCCCCTCTCTTTCTCTCTCTCCCCCTCTCTCTCCCTCTGTCTCGTCCCCTCTCTTTCTCTCCCTCTCTATTGTCTCTTCTCTCCCTCCCTCTTACTCTCCTCTTCCCCCTCTTTCTCTCTCTCTCTCCCCCGCTCTATCTCTCCCTCTCTTCCTCTTTCTCTCCCCCCTCCCTTCCTCAGTCCCACTCTCTTTCTCTCCCTCTCTCTCGCCCTCTCTGTCTCTCCCTCTCTCCCCCTCTCTTTCTCTCCCTCTCTTTCTCTCCCTCTCTCTCCCCTCCCTCTCTCTCTCTCCCACTCTCTTTCTCTCCCTCTCTCTCTCCCCCTCTCTGTCTTTCCCTCTCTCTCTCATTCTCTCTCCCCTCTCTTTCTCTCTCTCCCCCTCTCTATCCCTCCCTCTTACTCTCCTCCTCCCCCTCTTTCTCTCTCTCTCTCCCCCTCTCTATCTCTCCCTCTCTTCCTCTTTCTCTCCCCCCTCCCTTCCTCAGTCCCACTCTCTTTCTCTCCCTCTCTCTCGCCCTCTCTGTCTCTCCCTCTCTCCCCCTCTCTTTCTCTCCCTCTCTTTCTCTCCCTCTCTCTCCCCTCCCTCTCTCTCTCTCCCACTCTCTTTCTCTCCCTCTCTCTCTCCCCCTCTCTGTCTTTCCCTCTCTCTCTCATTCTCTCTCCCCCTTCTCTTTCTCTCTCTCCCACATTTGCTTTTCATAGGTGGATATATTAGAGAAGAACTAACTTGTGGTCATTCTAAGCTAAAATAATTTCCTTCTTATAAATTGTGTTCCTGGACAATCTCGTTAAATCCTACAATCCAGATACATTCGATTTATTCATGAGGCACCTCCACAGGCAAATGAAAGATCAAGCTTTCAAGATTCAAGCTTGGCATTTCCTTTACTTTAAATTGATTAGCTTGAATAATATTCCACTAACGTAACTCGTGTCAAGCTTCAAAAAGGGAACATGTAAATGCAATGCTTCACATAAATACCAAATATGGATAGGGAACATTAAGCATTAAACTAACATTATCTATGAAAATGGAGTTCTGTGTGATATACATAATATGAAGAAAATGTATTTCTAAGTAGGTTCTAAAATTCAGCATTTAGATTCATTTTAAATTGTCAAAGGGGCTCTTCAGACATGTTTAATGCTATGTCTTGTTTTTTAATAGGTTAATTTAATTATTTTTATCCTTCATCTTTAGGTCACAGATGTGAAAAATAGCACCCATGGGAGAAAACAGGAAGAAAATGTCATTTCCAGCTGTTAGTCTGTAGGCTTCATATACTTTATTGAAGTATATATTTTATCTAAAAATAACAGTAATGAAACTGAAGGCCCTTTAAATAGACAATGATGGAACAAAATGGAGAGTACCCAACTAACGGGAATGTTCTTCTGTTTGTGTACTTTCATAGGCTAGTTGATAACCTTAACAGTTTGATTTAATTTCCGAGCAGATTGTTCAGAGAACCACTTTGATTATTTACCTAAGTGTACTTTTATACATCATCCCATGCCATTAATATACTATCTATTTCATTCGAACGGTTGGATTTTGTTGCCCCAAGTCTTTAAAAAAGCTGATTGAAGTAGTGAAAGTTTTTTGTTTGTACCTAAAAGAATTAGAAGCTTGGCAGGAACCATGGATTCCAATAAGATCTGTATTCTCTTTTGTTGAAAATAGCACACTTGATTGTAGATCTCAACGGTAGTAAAATGCCCTCACAGTGAATATAGATTAGTAGTCTACAATGGAATCCACCATGGCACAATCAATCATCTAAATATAAGATTTTCTATTAATGGGCAAGATTTCTTGCTGGGTGATATTTTATTCAAAACCTGTATTTTATATGATTGTTATGAGTATATATATTTTTTTATATATTTTTATCGATAGAGACAAGGTTACTACATGGAGCATATCATCCCAAAACAATTGTAATACAGTTATCTGGTGGCTAACCAAATCAGTTGTATTAAACCGAGGAAATACAAACAAGTACAAATATAAGTTTCAGACGAATATCTTATATGAAATAAATTATTACATAGCTGTATGACCCCCGAATAGTTTGCCATTTGTTATTATTTTTTATTGTTTATCCATGGTAACCATTTTTTGTTGTATAGTGGCAAACAATTTTCTAAGGAATAGGTCAATGGCACGTCATCAATGTTGTTAATAATTAGGTGTCAAGAGAGAGTTGGCGTTTTATAATTAGTTGCAATATGTAGTTTGATAATATTAAAAATAGTGGATAAAAGTTTTTTGTGGATGTTTATTCGTGTCCGACTCTCTGTGACCCTATGGACCACAGCACGCTGGTTGTGCTTATCCATTTCTCCAGTGGACCACAATGTGTCTGACCTCTTTGCAATAACCTGCTCATCTTGGGTAACCCTACATGTTACAGCTCACAGCTTCATTGAATTACACAAGCCCCCTTTACCATGGCAATGTACCGATCCAGAGGGGAAAGCGGTTTTACCTGTAGCCTTTAAGGCTTTAGGGAATATTCCCAATACGCATTCAGGGTTATCCTGGTTAATTAGAGAGGGAGTATTGATCCAGAGAGGAATCCGATCACCAGAATCTGGGGTCAAGAAGGAATAAAACATTTTTCCCTTTTGATACAATTGCCAAAGTCTCACTTGGGTTGTTTTCTGTTTGCCTTCCTCTGGATCAATTAACAACTAATCTGCATATTGCAGATCAGAGGAGATCTTAAAAAGTTGAACTTGATGCACTAAAAGTCGTTTTCAACCTCAATTCCTATGTAACTATGTAATTGGGGGGTAATTATTAACTTAATTAACCACTCGTTTTTCACCATTTCCTCCAAATTCTCTGGTCACCATGGGCCTCATTCTATTAGCGGCCGCAGCCGTTGCGGGGCCGCAAGGACCGGCCGCAAGCTATTCGGCTATTCTATTCCCTTACGGCCGGGGGCTCCGGCAGGCTTGCGGCCGGTGGCTTGCTATCTCTTGCGGCCGCTCGCGCCAGAGGAAAGCCTTTCATCTAAAACGGCCGCAAGAGTTTCGGCCGTAAGAAATTCCTATTTGCAATTCAATTGCTCCGGGAAACCTCTCTGCAAGGCTAAAAGCGAGCCGCAGCTTACTTGCAGGAAAGAGGTCTCGCTAGCACCAATTAAGCACATAAAATAGCTCAAATAAAGCCATCCTGCACTTTGAGAAGACTATAAAGGGATTTTAGGTGTTAGAAAAAATAGCACATAATTATCCTGTACTCAAATCCATAAAATATATTTTTTTTAATATTCGTAAAATATCCATGTAAAAAGTCCAGAGTGCTTGGAGCACCTCAGACCCGCCCACGCCGCAGCCGGAAAATAAACAGTTAATTTGAACTCGGGTTTGGGCTGATGTGCAAGTTTGAGAGTGGGTTACTTTTAATCCTCATGTCCCCCAATATGATCCCTAGCATTTACAGAGCTGTACAGTGCAGGCTTGAATTTATTTTTGCGTTTTTAGATTTCACAGCTTACGGCCGGTTTCAAGATATGCGGCCGGCCGTAAGAGGAGATCCTTGCGGGGTCGTATAATAGAATCGCGAGTTAACTGAACCCCCGCAAGGAATCGCAGCCTTACGGCCGATTTACGGCCGGTAATAGAATGAGGCCCCATGTGTGTAAATATGACCCTTTAAATTGAAATCTTCTAAAACAGTTATCCTAATAGTTATGAAATATTTTATGTATCTTTTTAGGAACCATATGCATTCTGTGTATAATTTTAAGATTTATCACCAAAATACTATTGTTTTTATAACTATGGCTAGAAAGTTAGTCTTCTAAACCACTCCGTCATCTTTAGTTATATTCAGACCCTGTTCCCAATGTCCTTTAAGCTTAGACAATGATGCTATAGCCCTGGCTATATAATACACTAATTCATCTCTTGGTGTTTGGATTATTTAAAAAAAATTCTCAAATGTAGTAAGGGGTCGGCCTTTTTTTGGAAAATAGTTGATAAAGTGGAGCTTATTTTCCAATTTCCCGTTGCTCAGATAAACTAATTTTACCGTAATTCCTAAAGTGTAGAAATCTTACTAATCCAAGTTGAGCCCATTTCTTAAGGCCCAGGGGCCTCATTTAAATGCGATTCGGCCAATTGAATAGGGCTCTATATAAGCACATAACATATTTTTTTGCAGAATCTTTTAGTTAGTGAACTTCTATCCAAAAGCAACGTCTTCACTAACTAAACACTTCTGTAAAAAATATGCTCTGTGCTTATATAGAGCTTTATTCAATTGGCCAAATCGCATTTGAATGAGGCACCAGATGACCCAAGACTGGTGGGTTATGTATAATTGGTGTAAGCCAAGAATTAGGAGTTGTTAAGTTGACATTAGTTTATTTTATAGGGCCACTGCGCTCTCATCTTTGGAATAACAGCAATTGGTCTCACTATACAACGTATCATGAAGAATATTTTTCAGTTTCCATGTAGAGTATTTTTTAATATTCAGACAGTTATTGTTTGATGTTCTATGCCGAGATCATGCAATAGACAAGAGACTAAAACACTTGTGCCATCATGATGATCAAAATCACCAATTTATGGTTGTTGTCACAATGACTGTGAAGAAACCTTCCAACCATATGTATATTTTTAGACAGATGAAAAATAATTTAAAATTAGATTTCATTAGTGACATGCTGTCATCTTTCAAAGACATGCTCTACCTATTAGCATTGATGTTTTAGATGGAATAATTCTGTAATTTAGCCTTTTATGTTATCGATTCATCCAGTCATAAAATAGAATGACACACTTGACTGATACCTAAAATGGAATATCCAGTAGTTAGACTGGATGGAGATTGGCGTTGTTCACATCGCAAAACACAGTGTCCAACTAAGGCATGTTCTTTTTCCACTAACATCACTGCTTGCTGAAGCTCAACAGAGAAATAATTAGAATATATGTAACACCAGCGACTTGCCTGTCAAAAAATGGCGGCAATAAAATTGTAATGCTGTTTGGTGGAGACGCGCGGTGAATGGGTGTTGTGTTTATTGTGTTTTTTTTTGTTTTTGTTTTTGTGTATATTTGTTTTTGTATGCTAATGAAATAATTAATACATTAATAAATGAATATACTTTACCTATTTGGAAGTAATATATGCAGGAAGCATTGTGCTGAAGAGCTGACAATCTGTTTTGATGTTCCTGCAGTATATAATGTAGGTTTGCACTGTTGTGGAGCTGAGGTGTAAGTGTCAGCAATGTGTGCAGTGTGTAGTGTAAATAGGCTGCGTGCTCGAGGGGAAGCCGTTCGTTTAGCTGTGTACTTCCTCATTGTGCAAGTTAGTGTTGTAAAATGGCAGCTAATGTGTATGTGGTACGCGGCTGTGTATGATGTAGCATCCTTGCTAATGGTGTATCTTGTACCTCGTACAGCTTTTTGGAAAATCCATATGTGCTTGGTAGTGTTTTGCGTGTTTAGGGTCCTGTAGCCTCGTTTACGTTTTTTTCGGCTGCCATTTTTTCTCTTGCTTGGTGGATTTTCGTGTGTCTAAACTCTTTAATTTGTACTTAAATGGAGGTGTAACTTCACTTGCAGAGGCCCTGGGTGCCCCCTCTTGATGTGGGTAAGTTTTTTATGTATTTGTTGTGTGTATTTATTGTGTTTTGAATGTTTTTAGGTGCGCGCGGTTTGGGCTTTAAGGTTGTATATTTGCGAGGTCGTAATTGTTTTTTTTCTAAGTCCTGCGGCTCGTATTTTTGGATGGTAAGTCCGTAATTTTCCGGTGTAAGTCCCGCCTGCGGCTCATTGCAGCCAACGTGGAAGCCTCCATGAAATTGGTTCCACAGGTGCTCAATAGGGTTCCAGTCCAAGGAATTTGGAGGACAGGGAAGTGCTAGGAAGTTTTTGTCGTACTCCTCCAACCACGGAGGACAATACTAGCCATATGACATGTTGCATTGTCCTGTTGTAACATCCTCTCCGCTCCAGGGAAGACAGTCAGCATGTATTGGTATGGTTATGGAGTGGAAAAAGCCCACATTCTCCTGGTGAAAATAAATAAATGAGGGACGGGTGGACACCCCCAATGGAGCAATATGTTTGCTAATGTAGGCTCTAATGTATGTATGTGTGTACTTGATCTGCAAGGATGGATAAATAGCCCAATCAGTTGAGAGTGCCTTCCAGACATATGAGTGGAACCAGACAATGCCAAGAAAACATTCTCCAGACCATAACGCTGCCACCACCAGCTTGTGTTTTTCTAACAAATGGTTGCAGAGTGTTTGTTCTCTGAGGTTTCATGTCTGACACTCCAACATCCATCCAGTAGATGGAGCAGAAAACGTGGCTCATCAGAGAAGGCAACCCTTTGTCAATCAGAAGAGGTCCAAATCCGGTGCTATTGTGCACATTGAAGCTGTTTCTGATGATAAACCCTCATCAGCTCGGGTGCAGTGACCAGCCATTTGCTTCGAAGTCCCAAATGCAACAGGGTTCTCTGTACTGTTGTTTTAGACACACATCTGGTAGCCTCCTGGTTTGTTTGGATGGTGAGTTGCTGGACTGTAGCATGTCGGTTGGCCCTCACACACCTTCGCAGTTGACGTTAACCTCAGACATCAATGGCACGTATTGCTCTGCAATTTCCATATCGTTTATTCACAACACATGCCATATCTCATTGGCTATGTGCTGCTGGTATCAAAAGTAGGCGGTGGTCATAATTACGTGACTCGACCCTGTTGAAAGACCTTATTATTCTTTATTTGTAACACATCATCATATTCCGTAGCACTATACAGGGGCTAAGTATAAGGCGAAAAACAATATTGACTCATTATAAAAGAACGGAGGGCCCTTTCTTTGAGCTTAAAATCAAACGTACATAGCATTGAAGGCTAAAACAATGTGACACGGGGCTTAAAAAAGTCCCAAAGAAAAAACTCACAAAGAATCAGTGCTGTTGACTGAGATGATGGAATATGTAAATACCTCAGTAATGATGAATATCCCACTCTGCAGCGCCAGGAGAGTTATTCATTTCAAACAGATTAACATGTAAAAAAGCAAATCAAGTACATCAAGTGGGATGACTGATTGTTTAAGCGAGAGCTGTCAGTTGTGTACGCTTGGGATTATGATTATTATGTACAAAAACAAAAGAACTGTGTGATATGAGGATAAAGTCTCTGTGGTGGCCAAAAAATGTGTTACCACTTAGGTCCTCATACCGCACCAATCAAATACATTGTATCTTTCACTAATTAAGCAAACTCTGCAATGTTCTTTTTTCCATCATGGAGTCAGCAAAAACAATACAATATGAGGAATCAGTGTACTAAAACAAAACAATATGCTAAAACTGTTCATAAGATATTATAAATGCAAGCTTTTGTTGGCCTACAAGACATGACCACCCCCTTTTCAAGTTAGAATGCCATGTTGGGTTTTTCAGCCAATCACATATTATTATCATTCGCCATGAGCCCCAGTGATTGAATGAGAACTGTTATCATACGGAACTCCCTGGTGGAAAGGAGAACTGGCAACAGATGGAGCAAATATTTATATCTAGATTTCTTTAGGGGGAATTTGCAACAGATAGTATAATTTGTAAGTTAGTTTAGATGCATTTTCTGACTATATTGCAAAAGAAAAGTTAAACTGAGTCCCTTTAACACACAGTGCCTGTGACGACAGCCCTGTTAGGTGATCACCATAGCAACAGTGACAGTTGAAAAGTGAACATTAGAGACAAAGTGCTGTTTGGCTCATGAGACCAGGGGAATGGGACCAGAATATTTTCCTAACATTATGGATACCTAATACTTCTTCTACAAGGAGTTTGGATAAAGGAGTACTACAGGAAATCAAGTCAACTTGTTCAATAGAAGGTTTGATCATGAGGCTAAAGCTCAAATATTTTGGGCATGAGATGGCAGGATTCTCCGGAGAAAACGCTGATATTAGGAAAGATGGCACATGAAGAAGTCAACAGCAGAGGTGGTGATAGATGAGGTTATCGAACATGATGAGTTTGAGAGAGCTCAGAGGGGCAGTGGATAACAGATGTGCCTGGCATGCTGAGTCACAGAGAGTCGGATATGACTGAATGAATAAACAACAAAAATACTTCTCTACTTTGAGATATAGTGAGGAAACATGATGCATAAAAACATTTCCTATTCAATACTTAGAACAGAGACCGTTACTAACTGCCATCTTGCCAGATCCTGAAGTCGTCTTCTACCAGGGAATCCCTAGCACCAATACACAGAAACCCAAAGAGGAGAGGATCTAACTGGTTGGATCCATTCATTGGTTATCATGTACATAGAACAAACCTATTACAGTTAGTTTCTCCTCTGATTGAGCGCCTCTTTTGTTGATTGTTAAATCATGGGTAAGTAACGTTATCACTTTATTTTAATTATGGATTAATACTAGAAAAAAAAAAAGTAGAATAATAATTAATTAAACACACAATATTTTCTCTGACTTTCAACGTTCCTTTAATACTTATACTCAACATTTTTTAACAGCAACCAACTGACATTGTATTTATTTATATGTGTTTTTGTTTCTGCATTAACTTGGACTTTTGCTCTGTCACTTTAAATAATATAAACAATATATTGGGCAGTGAACTAGAAAATATACCAAATGCAAGACTGAACACAGAAATAACGAAGCTTTATAAATGATAATGTAATATTGTATGAAAAGTGAAAAAAGGGCATCACCCGTAAATTTCAGTTAAAGGGCCATTTACCTCACTATAAGTGCTCCTCATGGTGTGAAAGAGCACAAGACTTTATGTTAAAATTATCTATTTTTGAATTACACAAATAACAGCTAAAAAATCTAAAGTTTTAAGTCTGGTTACAAAGTCTCTCCTGCCTACTGGCTGTTGCATGAATAAAAACAGATAGCCAAGCTGTGAGGTGAAGACAGTGATTGATAGCAATTTTAGCCTACACTAAGGACTGCACTGACCATTTAACCCATAACTGACTTGTTTTGATGATTCCAGCATTCCATGCTCAGCACAGATGTATTTGTAAGGATTAAAACCTTTTTTTTTTTCTTTTGTAGCTGTAGCTGTGGGTCTGGCTAGGGACAGTCAGTGACATATGTAAACACAGATTTGATTTAATTTGATATCACAGTAAAAAATTCACATATTTTAAAAATTCTAAATGTATTTCAACATGCTTTTAGGAGATCCTAATTGTGATGTGGTACAAATTGTGCTGAACTAAGTGGCCCTTTAAGCTAACTAAAGCTTAGTAATTTAAAATCTATGGAGAAAACACAATAATGGCACTTTAATTAGTGGTCATTTATAATGAATCATAATGTGAATTTAATAAGAAAGATATACAGTATTGTCTTGCTAAATAACTTCAGCATTTAATCTCAAAGCTTTATTGTAGACATTAATTAAGTCAAATTAGCATTTCTCCATTGGCTGTGCTCATACTGTGTGATTGTTCACATTACTTTGCTTGAGAGCCATGAAGCAGCTGTCAGTGATAGATAGCACTGAGCTCCCAGCCGGCTGTGCCTGCTCATATCAGCACATCACTGGGTGCAGAATAGAATTCACTCAACATACATATAAAAACATATTTATCTTTTTATTATAAATCAATTCCAAACCTCTGAGCCAGTTCTTATGTGTATTGATGTGTAAATGCTGTATCAAACTTCTTATAGTCAGAATGAAATGCCATTTTACCCCCAACTGTGTTCAACACATTGAATCAAAGGACCATTTTTAATAATATGCTCTTCTAAAGAACTAGTTTTAATAAAGTAAATAGTAAACAAATAAATAAATGCAGCTGTCATTTATTAAATGCCTCATTTGTTTTTGTAACAAACAAACAATATTAGTAGCAAACATATTTTGCTTCATCTTGTCTGGATACATTACTTCTTTCTCAAAAGGTTTTTTATTAGGCAACAAAGTAAAAGAAAATCGACATAAAAGCCAAATAAGAGCTTTAGCACAATTGGAATATAACATCATCACACTGAAAGAGAAAAGAATAAGACTAATGTTATATTGTAAACTATAAAGGTACAGTGTTAGGAGCCAAAATAAATGCAAGCAAAAAGATCTATCCCCACCAATGGGAAGGTTGAAATGAATCTAAGTTACCTACATTTTTCCATTTTTTTTGTGAAAAAAAACTATCATAAATAAAACAGTTTAACACCACCTCAGCAGTGCAAATTCACGCTTCAAGGCCTGCTACATCTGTGAGATTCTCAGAATATTGCCCTCCCTCCCACCCCAACTCAGATTCAATTTATAGAGCCATGGAAAACACCTGACTTCCTACTTGCAGATATATCATCTCAACACTAGGGGTCAGCCATCATACTAGTCTTTCACCTCAGATCCCTCTCCTCTCCCTATAAAATAAAACTCTTTCTATCTTTCACTTGCTTCCTGACCCTTGCTATTCCTTATTTGTTACTCTTCCCCAGTTCTCTGCCTGTTAATTCCCTTTAGATTGTAAGTAGCGAGTTTCCAGTCTTGTAGGGTGCTTTGGGATAAAGCACTTTCTGCTAAGAAATAACAGGGCCCTTCAACTTTTGAATTTGTTAAACTTGTATTTCCCCTGTCCTTATCCCCTGCACAGAGCTGCGGAATATGTTGGCGCAATACAAATAAAAGATAATAATAATAATAATAATAACAGACTCAAAGTAAAAAACACCAGGAGCCTAAATAAAAGCTATGCAGTATGAATAAACGACAGTTCTAAATGAGTTAAAGCATTGCAACAGAACACTGTTGAATACAAAACAACAAAATTAAATTCAAAATCTATTTTTTGTCCCAAAGGTATCCAAGTTCAAGTCCAGTGAAATATCAGTTTAAATCCATTACCTGTCCTGTCCTGCCGCCTCCAGTACCTGGCCGTAACTCCAGTGTAAAGATTAGTAAAAAAGTGTAGTGTTAAGTAAAAAAGTATCATGTTAAAGAGGTGGACTGTATGGGGAATTGATCCAGGGATTCATGATCTGGAAAAATGTAGGCATAAGGTCCTCCATTAAATGGGTTAGCTTCTCATTCACAGCGATGGTATTTATTTTACTGATAACTAGTGATGTCGCGAACATCAAATTTTGGGTTCGCGAAAAGCGAACGCAAACTTTACCAAATGTTCGCGAACGGGCGAACATCGGCGAACCCCATAGACTTCAATGGGCAGGCAAATTTCAAAACCCACAGGGACTCTTTCTGGCCACAATAGTGATGGGAAAGTTGTTTCAAGGGGACTAACACCTGGACTGTGGCATGCCGGAGGGGGATCCATGGCAAAACTCCCACGGAAAATTACATTAGTTGATGCAGAGTCTGGTTTTAAGCCATAAAGGGCATAAATCACCTAACATTCCTAAATTGTTTGGAATAACATGCTTTAAAACATCAGGTATGATGTTGTATCGATCAGGTAGTGTAAGGGTTACACCCGCTTCACAGTAACAGACCAATCTCCCTGTTTAATGCACCGCAAACAACCGCAAACAGTCCCTTTGCACAACCGCAAACTCCCCATTTGCACAAGGTTGGATACCAAGCTAGCCATGTCGCGTTCCTTGTCCTCACTGATGTCATTGAAGGTCTCTTCCTCCACCCAGCCTCCAAGGGTCCCCAAAAGGTGACAACAAGCCCCCTGGGACGCCTGCTGTTTTTGTACACAGGTCAGAGTCTGGGGGATTCCACTGCACAGCATGGAAGACTATACGTGTTGACTCTGTCTGCGTTATTTTAAGGTGTGTACTGTTAAGTAGTACTATTCCTATCAGTTTAATCCCTGTTACGTCCAAGGAACGTGTATATGGCATGGATTTTTGGAAGCGGGAGATGGAAAAAGATGCTTGGTCGGTCCTCCCACTTCAAATTTGAGCCACGTATTCCATGCTTGACAGCCGTCACCAGGTTTACCCAATGCACAGTGTAGGTGATATACCTGCCCTGACCATGCTTTGCAGACCAGGTATCAGTGGTCAGATGGACCCTTGCTCCAACACTGTGTGCCAGAGATGCCATTACTTCCTTTTGCACAATCGAGTACAGGTTGGGGATTGCCTTTTGTGCAAATAAATTTCGTCCGGGTACCTTCCACTGCGGTGTCCCAATAGCTACAATTTTTTTGAATGCCTCAGACACCACCAGCTTGTATGGTAAAAGCTGGCGGGCTAAGAGTTCAGACAAGCCAGCTGTCAGTTGCCGGGCAAGGGGATGACTTTGTGACATTGGCTTCTTACACTCAAACATGTCCGTGACAGACACCTGACTGTGGGCAGATGAGCAGGGACTGCTCAGAGCGAGACACGGAGTGGCGAATGGTTGAGAGGGGGCAAGAAGGGCAGCAGTGGTTGACGTGGCTGAAGATGCTGGACCAGGAGGAGGATGGCGGCTTTGACTTTGTGTGCTGCTTGTACTCATGTGTTGATCCCATAGGCGTTTGTGATGTGACATCATGTGCCTTCGCAAAGAAGTTGTACCTAGGTGGGTGTTGGACTTCCCACGACTCAGTTTCTTTTCGCAAAGGTTGCAAATGGCATTGCTGTTGTTACAGGCAGACACACCAAAAAATTGCCACACTGTTGAGCTCTGCAATGACGGTATTCTGGTGGTGGCAATAGCATGCGTTGACTGGCGTGCTGTCTGGCTGACCCCGGGTGCCGATGCATGCTGTCTGACTGTGCCACTAGCTACTTTCAACGACCTCCCGCTGCTTCCAACTCGTCTCCTCCTCCTCTCTGTCTCCCCATCTGAACTTTCCTCCTGTTCTTCTTCTCTTATAGCGGGCACCCACGTGACATCCACGGACGCATCGTCATCATCAACCGCTTGACTTGTATCTGACAATTCAACAAAGGAAGCAGCACCGGTACAACATCATCATCATCAGACGGTAAGTCCATATGTGTAATGCTGCCTGACTGGGACATATCCCTGTTATCTACATCCTCTGGCACTAATGTTTGCACATTACTCATTTCTTCCAACCGATGTGTAAATAACTCTGCTGACGGATTAAGTGAAGCGGCTGTGGTGCTAGTGTTGGTGGTGGCGGCAGGCGGGCGAGTGGTAACTGGAGAGGTGCCCGAAGCTAAGCTGGAGGAGTATGGTGCATCTAGGTTCCGATCGGAAGCTGTAGAAGATTGGGTGTCCTGTGTTAGCCAGTCAACCATGTCCTCAGAACATTTCAAGTTCAGGGTACGTTGCCTCTGAAAACTGGGCATTATTCTAGGGCCAAAGGGAATCACAGCACCACGACCACGACAGCACCTGCGGGGTGGCCTGCCTCTGCCTGTCATTTTTTTTCCGATTAGTGGTACTATGCGTGCAAGCTACTGTGACACCAGATATGAGTGTCACTGTGCACTGGCAAAAGTTGGCAGAGTAGATGCAATAGGCTTCACACATACGCCTGTAGGCAGGCAATTGCTATTCAATCTATTACAGTCAAAAAAGTGTTTTATGTCACTGAGCACAATATAAGCTGTGAGCCTGACACAGGCAGGCAACTGAAATTAGATTACAGGAAAAAAATGGTTGTTTTCAATGTATGTTACACCACCAGGTATGAGTAGTGAAAATAAGCACAATATAAGCTGTTAGGTTTTAGCCTGTCACACACACACGCTGGCAGGCAGGCATAGATTACACAAAAAAAATTATAAAATAAAATAAATGATGTTCAAAGTTTCCTCGATGATAAAGTAAAGGGGGCAAACCGAAAAGTGCATGTGTTCGCAGTTCGCGGCGAACGCGAACATGCGAAAATCGCCGCAAACAGTTTTCCGGCGAACTGTTCAGGACATCACTACTGATAACCGATTGTAAATTAAGAATGGGAGATTTCCATTGCCGGGCTGTGTGGTTCTTTGTAGCTAACATTAAATACTGGAGGAGTTTATTCTGACACTTTGATAGTAAAAGGGGCATAGTGTCCTAAAAGGCCTATGTCTGCTTTAGCCTTGATAGGTGTGTCGAATATAGCTGAGACAAGATGGAAAACTTTGTTTCAAAGGCTTTGTACAAGGGGGCAAGACCACCTTGTGTGGAAAAAGGTCCCAAGGACCTGGCAAGCCCTATAGCAGTTAGGATTAGGAAAGTGTTTCCATTTAAATAGTTTGTCCGGAGTAATATAAGTCCTGTTAGGTTTCGCCACAAGTTTTGCCAGGTCTCTGCATCCCAGCCACATACTAGATCCTCCTCCCATAGCTGAATATATTTAGGGGGAGAGGTGGCGGAGAGAAAATTAAAAGTATTATATAGAATTCCCAAAATACCTTTTTGTGGCAGAAGCAGCCACAAGAGACTTTTGCCTTGATTATTGCCTGTATTTGAACTGTATGTTATTTTAGCATAGTGGATTTTATTAGACTGGCCCTTTTAACTGCTCTGACAAAGGATCTGCAGTTTTGTTATGCACTTCGGATGCAGAGTGTGAAGAAAAACCCTGTTTTATGGACTTAGTTTGACTGTTTTATTCCCCTCCCTCTTAGAACACCAGTTTAGAACCCTTAATAACTGTCATATTTTCAAATACTGTCTGTTTTCAACTGTCAGTTTTCTCTGTCTGAGGAGGAGTTGCTCTGGCTGTGTGAGTGCTGGTGCTTTGGGTGCTCATTAAACAGACCTGCTTGACCCTTTCTGGAAGCCTTGGCTCAGGCTTGGGGAAATGTGATGTCGGAGTGCCAGCGGGTCCGTTACAATTGATGGCAGCGACGGGATTCAAACCTCACAGCAGACCGTTGTTCGGCAGTTACAGCCATTTGGGAAATTTGCTATTTTGTATGGAACCGAAAGGAAAGGGTATGTGAATATACCCGAACGGATAGTGAATGGGGACAGACTATACCAACTTGAAACGGGCCACGCTAAAAGAGCTATTGGAAGCAAGGGGAATTATTGCCAGCAATAAAACCAAAGCTACCCTTATTGCTGAACTCATGGAGGGAGACCGGGCAGCTGCTGCAGCACCTCTTATGGACAGCACACAGAATGAGTTTGGAAGAGAACTCCAAAGCAGACTGGCCTTTTTCCCAGGTACGCCTCCCACAGAAACCTTGGAAAGGATTATGGCAGATGTCCACGAATACATAATGGAAAAGCAGCGGGCAGACCGGAGGTCCAGAGAGGGTTCCCTAATCACACCACACATACTACCGGGGAAACCTAAAATCCCGTACCATGCTTTTAAAAACTATGTGGAGACCGAAGACATCGATGGCTATTTGCATGACTTTGAGAGGTTATGCCAATTACATGAGATCAACGCCGCCGACCAGGTACCCCTGTTGGTGGGTAAGCTAGCGGGCCGGGCATCAGAAGCCTACCGCACCATGCCAGACGAGGATAGCAGAGACTACCAGAAAGTAAAGCAGGCGATCCTGGACAGGTATGCAATTACCCCGGAGGCATAACGGCAGCGGTTCCGAGAAAGCCGAAAGACGGAGAAAGATACTCACATGGAGTGGGCACACCGCTTAACTAGGGCGTGCAAATGTTGGGTGCAAGCCGCACAAGCAACCACAGTGGAGGACATGCTACAATTACTGCTACTGGAGCAATTCTTCCAGGGGTTAACCCTGGATTTACAAAACTGGATGAGGGATCGGAAACCTCGCATCTTAACTGACGCCGCCAGGTGGGCAGATGAGTACCAAGATTCCAGGAGGGCACAGCGGGCACAGGTACGGTCCATCTTCGGAGCTGCTAACCCACCTCCCGCCATTAACCCCACCCCAGCACTGCGTCCGGGTGGTGGGAACTACCAAACCCCTCCACGGTACAACAATGCCCGATCTTTCATCAGGTGCCACACGTGTAACCAGCAGGGCCACATACAGAGACACTGCCCCAGAAACAGAAACCGCTCCACGTGGAATACTCCAACTAATTCCCCTGCAAATCGAGCAGCAGTACACTGCTACCAGAGTGAGCCTCGACAACCTTTCTTCGGGACCCGGTCTAATGAAGAATCTTTGGGCACCCTCCACGAGGTTAACCCAGTACAAGCAGCTGCAGACAACCGACAGGGACACCGCCAAGGGGTACACGTAGAGGGAAAACGCCTTCAGGGTCTGCGCGATTCTGGGGCCACCATAACCCTGGTTTGCAATCACCTAGTCCCCAAGCAACAGCTCACTGGAGAATATGTGGCAGTCCGGGTGGCAGGGGGAGCGATTTACCAAATTCCCACTGCTAAAGTAAATTAGGATTGGGGAGCGGGGTCGGGGAATGTGGAAGTGGGCCTCATGCAGGACTTACCAGCTGATGTCATCCTTGGTAACGACTTGGGGGAGCTGACCTCTGCTTTTGTTTCTCAGTACCCCGCGCAGGAAGCGCTACCCGTGGTAACACGGCAGCAGGCCCGCACCACCGCATCTTCTGAACACTCTGAGGCTCCGGTTAGTAATAGTACTGACCCACCTTTCGTCCCCTGGGCTCCCCCCTTAGAATTTGGTACTGAAGTAGTCACCGACCCGTCCCTGCAGGTATACCGGGATAGGGTTACACAGAATCAGGCAGGGTTGGAGGGGGAAAGATACGGTTGGGAGAAAGGATTATTGTATAGATATGCTGAGAAGGTAGTAGCAGGATCTGTACCCATGACCCTCACACAATTAGTCGTGCCCCGAAAGTACAGGCAAGAATTACTACGTATTGCCCATGACATCCCTTTATCAGGACATCTAGGCGTCAGTAGGATGAAGCATCGTTTGACCCAAAACTTCTTTTGGCCAGGGGTCTCCGAAGATATTTGGCAGTATTGCCAAACTTGTGACACATGCCAGAGAGTAGGGAAGAGAGGGGACCGGTACAAGTCAAAAATGCACTCCCTCCCCATAATAGATGAGCCCTTCAGCAGAGTGGCAGTAGATATAATCGGACCCCTAGCAAAACCCAGCCCGTCAGGGAAGAAGTATATACTAACCGTAGTAGACTATGCCACCCGGTACCCAGAGGCCGTAGCCCTAACTAATATCCATGCGGAGACTATAGTAGATGCCCTAATCCGGATATTCTCTAGAATGGGGTTCCCCAAAGAGATTATCTCAGATCGGGGTACCCAATTCACAGCCGAAGTCACTCATCAGTTATGGAGAACATGTGGGGTGAAACCTATTGTAAACTCAGCGTATCACCCTTAGTCCAATGGGCTCTGTGAACGGTTCAACGGAACCTTAAAGCAAATGCTCCGTACCTTCATGGATACCCAGAAGGACTGGGAAAGGTTTCTTCCCCATCTGCTCTTCGCGTACCGAGAGGTACCCCAGGAGTCCACGGGGTTCTCGCCATTCGAATTACTATTCGGAAGGAGAGTGCGGGGTCCCTTAGACCTCATTAGGGAACACTGGGAGGGAACGGTCACCAGTAACGGTACCCCTATCGTCCCATATGTACTATAGTTCAGGGAACGCTTGGAGACCCTAATCCAGACGGTACGGTCTAATCTCCAGGCGGCCCAGCAACGACAGCGCAGATGGTACGATAGGGGAGCCAGAGATCGCAGTTTTCAAATAGGACAAAAGGTGTTAATCTTTAAGCCAGTCCAAAATGACAAACTGCAGGCCTCCTGGCAAGGCCCTTATAAGGTGGTGGAACAGGTATGTGACACCACCTATATAATTGCCCCATGTACAGGAGCAGGCGGTAGACGCATGCTCCACGTTAACATGCTGAAACCCTATCACATCATATGTGCCTCGGCCGCCGAGGACCCAGATAATCTACCCCTACCAGACCTATTAGCCCAAAGGGGGGCCAACACCGAATTAGGGGAAGTACAGCTAGGAGACAGGCTGAGCACTAGAGAGCGAGCTCAAATACTAGAGCTGATCCGGGAAAAAGGGGATACATTCTCCAACCAGCCCGGGTATACCCCGCTGGCTACCCACAGGGTAGAAACCCCAGGGCAACACTCTCTTCGACAAACCCCCTACCGCATACCCGAATCCGTAAAAGATCATATGCGGAAGGAGATTGACGAAATGTTACAACTAGGAGTGATAGAACACTCACATAGCCCATGGGCCTCTCCGGTAGTGCTGGTACCGAAGCGGGATGGAACCACCCGCTTCTGCGTTGACTACCGGAAACTTAATGATAAAACCATTTCCGATGCCTATCCCATGCCCCGAATCGATGAGCTCTTAGATAAAATGGCCAGGGGCCAGTATCTCACCACAACAGACTTGTGCAAAGGGTACTGGCAGATCCCACTAGCCGAGGACGCCATCCCAAAGTCTGCATTCGTCACCCCGTTTGGGCTATACCAATTCAAGGTGATGCCATTCGGGATGAAGAATGCGCCGGCTACGTTTCAGCGGATGGTGGACCGGTTACTGGACGGATCCCAGGAATATGCTTGCGCCTATTTAGATGGCATAGCAATATTTAGCAACTCCTGGGACGAGCACTTGACCCATATAGGAGCCATCCTCGACCGCATCAGGGATGAAGGTCTCACGTTAAAACCCAGCAAGTGCCACGTAGGGATGGCCGAAGTGCAGTACTTAGGCCACAGGGTGGGCAGTGGGCAGCAAAAGCCAGAACCCGCTAAGATAGAGGCCGTAGCTAAGTGGCCAACCCCTCGCACGAAAACTCAGGTTTTAGCTTTTCTAGGGACCGCCGGCTATTACCGTAAATTTGTACCTAATTATAGTGCCCTAGCCAAGCCCCTTACTGACCTCACCAAAAAGAACTTACCCAAAGTAGTGACCTGGAGCCCAGAGTGTGAGAAGGCATTCCAAGAACTGAAAACTGCCCTAATTCATGCCCCTGTACTGGCCGCTCCCGATCCAACTAAACGCTTTCTCATTCATACAGACGCTTCTATGTTTGGACTGGGAGCAGTGCTGAGCGAAGTTGGGGCCGATGGCGGCGAGCATCCAGTCGCTTACTTAAGTCGTAAACTACGACCCAGGGAAGTAAGCTATGCCGCCATCGAAAAGGAATGCCTGGCGGTGGTGTGGGCCCTCAAGAAACTACAGCCTTACTTATATGGACAACAATTTGCCTTGCTCACAAATCACAACCCGTTGGTGTGGCTAAACCGGGTGTCAGGGGACAACGCTAGACTACTGAGATGGAGCTTGGCACTACAACCATTTGATTTCACCATCCAGTATCGCCCAGGGAAACAAAATGGTAACGCCGACGGGTTGTCCAGACAGACAGAACTCGAGAAATGATCTGTGAGCACTACTCCGGACATCCCCAAGCAGATCCGTTGGGATCAGACTGTGTATGCCGGCTTGGTTCTGGGGGAGCATTGTGGCAGAAGCAGCCACAAGAGACTTTTGACTTGATTATTGCCTGTATTTGAACTGTATGTTATTTTAGCATCGTGGATTTTATTAGACTGGTTCTGGCCCTTTTTAAATGCTCTGACAAAGGATCTGCAGTTTTGTTATGCACTTCGTAAGCAGAGTGTGAAGAAAAACCCTGTTTTATGGACTTAGTTTGAGTGTTTTATTCCCCTCCCTCTTAGAACACCAGTTTAGAACCCTTAATAACTGTCATATTTTCAAATACTGTCTGTTTTCAACTGTCAGTTTTCTCTGTCTGGGGAGGAGTTGCTCTGGCTGTGTGAGTGCTGGTGCTTTGGGTGCTCATTAAACAGACCTGCTTGACCCTTTCTGGAAGCCTTGGCTCATGCTTGGGGAAATGAGATGTCGGAGTGCCAGCGGGTCCGTTACACTTTTGTAAGAGGGGCACAGTGGCATAACCTGGTAAACCAATTTGATTAAGGTTTCCCTCGAGTGTGTTCTAAGGAGGAGAGAAAATGTTTAAATCTACAAAATGTATAATGTTCCTGGATGGGGATATTGAATTCTTCTTTTAATTGAGTAAAAGTTAAAGTAGCGTTATCCCTATACCATGAGTTTACTCTCGAGATTTCCACCATAGTAGAGAGGCCACAGGAAGAGTATGAGGAAATCTAGGATTGGGTATTATAGGGATTTCGTTAGGAATCAAATTAAATTTACGAACAGCCCATGACCAAATAGATAAGGATTGTTTTATATATGGGCTGCCAACTTTGCTCAAGCAAGTCAGCAGGTTCAGGATCCATGGGATGGAATCCCATGTGTATGGGGCCATCATAAAGTTCTCAAAATTTTGGGTGATTTATTGTGCCATATAAATTTAAAACCTATCTAAGTCTGTAGTTCAGAGCAAACGGTAGGGAGGGGTATAAATACATAAGTCAGGGAAGAAGGTTCATTTTAAAAGAGTGAATACGTCCTAGCCAGGAGATGGGATGTTTTGCCCATGACAGTAAATTTTGGGTTCATGTTTTGTAAAGGGCCGTAAAGTTGGATTTATGCAGGTTTGCGGTGTTGCGAGTGAAATTCACACCTAGATATTTGAGGTGGTTAGAAGGCCAATTAAAATTAAAGTGTTGTTGTAACAAGGCTAAATCGGAAGGGGGAAGGGAGATATTTAGGGCTTTCGATTTGTCTATAGTGATATGGAGCACAGGTGCTGGGATCTGTCAAAGGACAGAGTACATTGTCCGCAAAGAAGGCACACTTGAAGTGATGGTGGCCTATTACTTTGATGTCTAAGTTTGTTCTAATGGTCTGGGCTAGAGGTTCAACTGCTAGAGCAAAGAGCAGAGGGGATAAAGGGCAGCCACGTCTGGTCCCCCTTTGAATAGTTAAGGAAGCCCTGGTTTTGCCTGGGAGTTTTAGTACTGCTTGAGGGGGTTTATAATAAGTATTAATCAAATTCATGAAATGTCCTGTAAGGCAAAATTGTGTCAGTACAGTCCTTAAATAGGCCATTCTAAAGAGTCAAAGGCCTTCTCCATATCTAAGGCTAGAAGGCATAGAGGAGTATGGTGTTGATTCCCCCAGTGCATGGTATCCAGAATCCGTCTGATGTTATCCCTGCTTGTCTAAAGGGGATAAAACCCACTTGGTCCTTATGGATTAGTGTGGGTAAAAAGTTAGAGATTCTGTCAGCCATTAATTTAGCAAGTATTGTGACATCCCCACTTAGTAGTGATATAGGTCTGTAATTCTTAACCTCTAGCTGTAAGCTAGTGTTGTAAAATGGCGTCGAGTGTGTATGTGTTACGCGGGTCTGAAGCATTTTCCGTTTTTCCTAATAGTGTATTTTGTACCTCGTATGTTCCTGGGTAAAAGTTGTATGTGTCTGGCGGTGTTTTGCGTGCTTAGGGGTCGTCTGGCCTTGTTTTTTTTTTTTTCTGTGGCCATTTTTTCTCTGCAAATTCGACTTAAATTTGCGTGCAACCTCACTCACAGACATCCTGGCTGTCCCCCATGCTGTGTGTGATGTTTTTTGTATGTTTTTTTGGTGTATTTTTTGTGTTTTTCGATGTGCGCGGCGCTCATCTCCACCAAAGCAGTGAGCCTCGTACGAGGTCATAGGGATGAGCGTCTGTAGCACTCATCTCCACCAGCACAAGGAGCAAACCCACACTTTTTGGCAAGGCCGAGCTGCTGAGAACTATATATGTGATCAATAAAAGTTATTTTTTACTTATCTTACCAGTCTGATCGTTCATTTATACACAGTGGACGCGGTAATTTGGAGTTATTGTGCTGAGATTTAAAGGTGTACTTTGTGGGCCTTCTCTTAGGCCTTAAAACCCCCCTTTTTAATTATCAGAAGATACAATAGATTATCAGAAGAGTGTTATGAATCGTGATTGTTTGTCTGCTCTGTACTTTGTATCTACGTCTTGTTTTTATACTTGTATTCTTTTGTCTGGAAAATAAAAAATCAAAAAAAAAAAAAAAAAAAGAAGATACAATAGATTCTCTGCCTTAAAAAAAAGACCAAAAAAAACAAAACACACTCACAAACTCCATTTTCTTTTCTACTTTATATTCTTAGCAGATTTAATCAAAGTTCAGAGTAGTATATGAAATTAGCAGTAATTAAGAGTTCTGTGCAAAGATCATATAATCTCCCCTAATTGCTTTTCCCTGTAAGATTATGTGAGCATGTTGTTTATTTTAGCAGGTTAACATAGCACGTTAGGTGCACAAAGTGTTAACGGCTTATGGCAGAGAATATTAACAGAACATGAAAGGAAGAATAAAAGGTTAGAAAAAGATATACGGACAGGAAGACCAATAGACATATATATTCATACACACCAATCACGTTGTCATCCTTGGCCTTGCCCCTTTGTGGTCTTAAGTTCTATAAACCAATCAGCTGCATCCAGATTGGGAACACTCCAGTCAACACTTTGACCCCAACCTTTCATCCCAATGTCTCATCATCAGGATAGTTTCTAAGCACACTCATAGGGAGTAAATATGCCTCCCCCCCCCAGGCCATAATGCTCTCTTGATAATAAATCATTCTTCAATCATTTTCTTGCTTTTAAGATAGTCATACTCATGATTTAAAGTTCAGGTCAATGAATTAAACTCACCTCTGTAGATCTCACCTTTGAGACCAGACATTTATTTCCAGAATGTGATGAGTTACCTTCTAATCTTTGCTACAATGTGACTGTAATCACATCAGCAAGTATTATGTCACCTGAATTCACCTTGAAAGACAAGGCCCCTTTTCTTGCATTGTGTATATTTATGGAGATTTTTTTTTTAAGAGAATGAGGCAAAAGCAAATAGTTTTAAAGGGCCATTTACCTCACTTTAAGTGCTCTTCATGGTGTGAAAGAGTACAAGATTGTGTGTTAAAATTATTTATCTTTTTAATTACACCAAAATAGAATTTGAAATGTTTAAGTCTGGTTACAAACACAGTCTATACCACTCACTGCCAGTTTCATGATTAATACAAGACAACCTGCATGGGGTGCGGTGAGGACACTGATTGACAAAAGATTTTCCCTGAACTCAGGAATGCACTCAAAAATTAATTCCCAACTTACCTGTTTAGGTGATTCTAGAATGCCAAGCTCGGTACAGATTGATTTATCAATACACAGAGCTGTAGTGGTGGGTCTGGAAGGGGGCAGTCAGTGAATCATATAAACACAGCTTTTACTTTATTGAAAACTCAGTGAAACCTGCATGCATTTCAAAAGTGTAAAACGGATTTCAACATGCTTTTAGGAAATCTTTACTGTGATGTGCTGAATTAAGTGGCCCTTCTATAAAATATAATACAATATTCTCCTCTATTTATAGATTTACATGAATAATAATCCACTACAAAGATTTGCAATATTGTTTGCAATAATAAAATGGTTAATATAGGGCCAGCACAATTAAAACATGGAAATATACAGTCATTTAGTGTTGTTAAAGCTTACATGGTGCAAAACATATTTTTTTAAATAGATCCTAGTACACTATTCTAGAACACTGTGTCCAGTCCTGGCAATTAATACATTAGAGACAATTGAAGGAAGACAAATAACATGGTCCATAGCCTATAAGATAACATTTATGAGAAGAAACATCATGCCATTAATATGTATATCTTAGAGGGGAAATGGAGAAAGGGATATGAGAGAAATCAGCAAATATATTTAAAAATTCATACAGTTTTTAGAATACAAATATATTTTCAAAAAAAGAGGAACAAGAGGATATTATTTGAGGATATTTTATATTTAATTACCAAAAGCCAATGGACGAACTCTGGGTACCTTCAACCTAAAGTCTCAGATCTGCAATCGCATTTAGATAATGGAATTTAGATTCCTGGTGGATGTGAATCTGAGCCATTGAAATCTGGAGATTCACAGGTACCAAACAGTGATGCAGTTGCCATGGTAACTGAACAATTATGATATAATTCCTAGTTATGTGTTTGCAGCAGAGACCTGATAAACACAGGAAAGTCCTGTATTATATGAAAGAATCAAATAATATATAGATACACTGACTTTATTAATTGTCGCGTGTAATGATTGTATTTTTTTTACTAGGGCAGTCACTTCTTGATTACGTGACTAGTTATTTGGAAGATGACCTTGGATGTGCACAAGGATTCAGTTACAGCTGTTGTATGTTGGCATATGTTGGCAGGCTTACCCATAAACCTGTACAGTGGGGGAAAAAGTATTTGATCCCCTGCTAATTTTGAACGTTTGTCCACTGACAAAGAAATTATCAGTCTAAAATGTTAATGGTCGGTGTATTTTAACAGTGAGAGACAGAATAATAAAGAAAAAAACTCAAGAAAAACACGTGTCAAAAAAGTTATAAATTGATTTGCAGGTCAGTGAGGGAAATAAGTATTTGATCCCCTATCAATCAGCAAGATTTATGGCTTCTAGGTGTCTTTTATACTTTCTCTTAAAGGGAGGGCTCCTAATCTCAGCTCATTACCTGTATAAGACACCTGTCCACAAAAGCAATCAATCAGATTCCAAACTCTCCACCATGGCCAATACCAAAGAGCTGTCCAAGGATGTCAGGGACAAGATTGTAGACCTACACAAGGCTGGAATGGGCTACAAGACCATCGACAAGCAGCTTGGTGAGAAGGTGACAACAATTGGAACGATTGTTCGCAAATAGAAGAAACACAAAATAACTGTCAGTCTCCCTCGGACTGATGCTCCATGCAAGATCTCACCTTGTGGAGTTTCAATGATCATGAGAACAGTGAGGAATCAGCCCAGAACTACATGGGAAGATCTTGGTAATGATCTCAAGGCAGCTGGGACCAAAGGCACCAAGAAAACAATTGGTAACACACTAAGCTGTGAAGGACAGTAATCCTGCAGCGCCCACAAGGCCCCCTTCTTAAAAAAAGCACATGTACAGGACCGTCTGAAGTCTGCTAATGAACATCTGAATGAGCCAGAGGAGAATTGGGTGAAAGTGTTGTGGTCAGATGAGACCAAAATCAAGCTCTTTGGGATCAACTTAACTCGCCGTGTTTGGAGGATCAAGAATGCTGCCTATAACCCCAAGAACACCATCCCCACCGTCAAACATGAAGGTGGAAACATTATGCTTTGGGGGTTTTTTTCTGCTAAGGGACAGGACAACTGCACCGCATCAAAGGGACGAAGGACGGGGCGATGTACCATCAAATGTTGGGTGAGAACCTCCTTCCCTCAGCCAGGGCATTAAAAATGGGTCGTGGATGGGTATTCCAGCATGACGATGACCCAAAACACAAAGCCAAGGCAATAAAGGAGTGGCTCAAGAAGAAGCACATTAAGGTCCTGGAGTGGCCTAGCCAGTCTCCAGACCTTAATCCCATAGAAAATCTGTGGAGGGAGCTGAAGGTTCGAGTTGCCAAACATCAGCCTTGATGACTTGGAGAGGATCTACAAAGAGGAGCGGGACAAAATCCCTCCTGAGATGTGCGCAAACCTGGTGGCAAAACTGCAAGAAACATCTGACCTCTGTGATTGCCAACAATGGTTTTGCCACCAAGTACTAAGACAAAGGGGTCAAATCCTTATTTCCCTCATTCACCTGCAAATCAATCTATACAGTTTTTGACATGCGTTTTTCTTGGGGGGGGGGGGGTTATTCTGTCTCTCACTGTTAAAATACACCTACCATTAATATGATAGACTGACCATTTCTTTGTCAGTTGACAACCGTTCAAAATCATCATCAAATACTTTTTCCACCCACTGTATATACATTTTTGTAAGCCGTGTCTTGGATCGCTACCTTGTCATGGTGAAGGGGCTTGTGTACTTCAATGAAGCTGTGAGCTATGCCAAGATGGGCAGGACATTTTAAGGTCCACTGGCGAATGAACTGGCAACCCACTGCAGTACCTTTGCCATGAAAACCTTATGCATAAGCACAACCAGACACAATATGTGTCTGTCGTGCTATGGTCCATGGAGAGTCGGATCCGACTGAATGACTAAGCAACAACAACAACACACCATGTCTGTGTAAGCCAATTAGCAAAATGATATCGCTGGATATCAACATGTAAAAGATGTTTAGCATTATTACATTAGAGGCACATAGCCTCAGGGAGTAAATAGCAATCATTGTCAATGAACTTCCTTTAGCAGAAGATATCTTCAATCAGTGAGTGAATCAGAAAGACCGACTCATTAAAATTTCAAACTTCAATGGAAGTTTATATAAAACATATTTTTATTCATACACAATTTCAATATTTCAAACCTCTGTTGTGTCATTTATTGGTAGATATTGTAATCTTTCTCTGAAGATGCCCTGCAAGAAAGCAATATGAATATACTTCCTCCACCCCCTCCCAAGTCTTCTGTAAACTAAGAATCCCCTGTTGGTTTCTCAGCCAATCCCAAGCCATATCCCACGATGCATCTTTTCCATTGTCTGGATAAAAAGCCGATATAATATTCTCATTAAAGATAACATTGACCTGGTTTCCTTGCTGGCAAATGTAAGCTGTGTTTCAATGTGAAAATGTGTTGAAAATATAACATTTTAGTTAAATTTGCTAATTCATGGGGCAATAGGCAAAAGGTAACAGCAATTTCCAGTCCCTTCCCAAGGCTATCTCTAACAATAGTAATAAGAACAACAAACAATTAAACCTGCATGGTATTTATTATTATTTTCTACACTACAGATTGCTCATTTTTATGTACACAGTTATCATGTACTTCAGTTTTCTTTATTTTTCCGATGAATAATACATATCATGAAGTTTATGGAAATATTCATATAGGAGCAGAACACTTCCATTGACGGCACTGGCAGGGAAATGTTCACACTATTAATTTAATTAGTGACTGCCAGAGAAATAATTTCCAAATACTTATGTCAGGTCCTCTGATGTTGTATCTCTTAAAAGCTTGATTTTTGCTTTAGAGCACAAGATACTCTATTTTGTTGAGTGCTTTTTCTTTTAATAACTCACCTCATAACATCTTTGTACTCAACCATAAAGGACACTGGATAATTTTTGCTTTCAAAGTATTCTTGTATTTTCCTTGGATTTCTGTTATCCAACAGTAAACACAATCTCAGGGTCTCTGTGTACTCGGGAATCATCTGATCACTTCAGATAATCAGAGAGACCAGAGCTGCCCAGAGCAATGATGAGGATGCACTTCATCTAATTACACAACTTCTCACCTATAGAAGAGGAAAAAACACAATGATCTATCTATCTGTCTATCATCTATGTATCATCTATCTATCTATCATCTATCTATCATCTATCTATCAATCTATCTGTCCTTCTATCTAATCTTTCATATATCCTTCTATCTATCTATCTATCTATCTATCTATCTATCTATCTATCTATCTATCTATCTATCTATCTTTCTAATCTTTTAACTATCCTTCTATCTATCTATCTATCTATCTATCTATCTATCTATCTATCTATCTATCTATCTATCTATCTATCTGTCTATCTATCTATCTATCTATCTATCTATCTATCTATCTATCTATCTATCTAATCTTTTATCTATCCTATTTATTTATCTATCTATCTATCTATCTATCTATCTATCTATCTATCTATCTATCTACATATCTATCTATCCTTCTATCTAACTATATCTATATATCTATCCTTCTATCTATCTAATCTTTTATCTATCTATCTATCTATCTATCTATCTATCTACATATATATATATCTATCCTTCTATCTATCTTTATATTTCTATCTATCTATCTATCTATCTATCTATCTATCTATCTATCTATCTATCTATCCTTCTACCTATCTAATCTTTTACATATCCTTCTATCTATCTATCTATCTATCTATCTATCTATCTATCTATCTATCTATCTATCTATCTATCTATCTATCTATCTATCTATGTCTAGTGTCTTTGTCAGCCCCTATTGGACTCTCTCTGTACTAATCACTATTTCACTCTCTCTGTGTCCTTCTCTATCACACAATCTGTATAAGTCTCCATCACAATCTCACTGTATAGTCTTTATCAAACTCGACCTGTATCAATCCCTATAACTCTCTGCCAGTCTCTATCATTCTCTCATTATGAATCTATCACTCGCTGTAACTCCTCGAATGTATCCACCTCTCTCAACAAATCTATCCTTCTATCTATCTATCTATCTATCTATCTATCTATCTATCTGTAACGGATCTCCTGGCACCCCGACCGGGTACCTGCATTGATGGACATGTCCTAGCTTGCGCCGAGGACTACAAGCACCGCACCGGACACCACAACCACCACATACTCCACAACCGCCGTAGCTTAACTGGAGCCACGCCGTCTTCCTTCCACCCTGTATGAATCTCCAGCATCCAGACCGTGTGGGGAAGACCTCTCCTCCAAGGAGTGTACATCAGGAACAAGAGTTCAGTAGTGTAAGGGAGTATGCAGCGCATAGCAATCCCCAGTGTGATATAGCAATTCCCTCCAAGAACGAGACAAGGCTACGTTTTGGAGGGTCAAGTAGAACTCCGGTGCTGGCACGCCCAGCCTGGTTTTTATTACAGTCAGGTACAAACAGAACACGCCACGGGGGGAGGTATAAAACAATCAATAACACAATAGTAACGCCCACAGTTTCCCTCCCCTCTGCCTGGGAGATAATTGAGTTTATTACTGTATCTACTCAATTATCTCCCAGCTAAAACTTACACTTTTTTATACATTTTTATAACTTTATAATTTTACATAGTACATAAATAAAACTTACATTTTTATGAACAACCTAAATTGTGGAACAACATATAAAAAAATGACATGAATCAGACCAGGGGTTCAAACGTTAGTAAAAGTATCTTTTGGGCTATGACTGGCAGCATGGCAATCTGGCTCCAACAGGTTTTACAGAGGCCTCTGTGCTGGAGACAATGGGGAAAGTAATCCAATTATCCAGGGATAGAGGCAGACTCCATTGAGCACATGGTTGCAAAAAGACATAAACCACTTTAACATACATAAAGTCACCTTTTACACATAACACACAGACATTTCACATATCCCCAGATAGCTGGGATCTGAGCGCACAAAACTACCGAATATTGCTCAGATCCTATTCACACAGTTCAATTGCCATGGAGCTAAAGTCTTTCCCATAGTCTTTCATTATATGAATGGGCTCCATGGCATAGCTATCTGTGGTATCAGGGTTCACACAGGGCAAGTACCGAATGACCCCCCCCCCCCCTGTATTTAAAGGGCCAGGATGAGTGACATACACTCTGATATGGCCGAATATTGTGTTTAAAGGGCAATATGTCCCAGGGACATAGTCGCAGGGCAGGACGCTGGCAATCAGTCCTCTCCAAGACAAAGTGGCGAAGGGCACTTCGTCACACTATTTATCATTCCATCTATCTAATCTTTTATCTATCTATCTATCTATCTATCTATCTATTTATCCATCTATACATCTTTCTATCCTTCTATCTATCTATCTATCTATCTATCTATCTATCTATCTATCTATCTATCTATCTATCTATCTAATCTTTTATCTATCCTATCTATCTATCTATCTATCTATCTATCTATCTGTCTATCTATCTATCTACATATCTATATATCCTTCTATATATCTATATCTATCTATCTATCATTCTATCTATCTATCTATCTATCTATCTATCTATCTATCTATCTATCTATCTATCTATCTATCTATCCTTCAATCTATCTATCCTTCAATCTATCTATCCTTCAATCTATCTATCTATCTATCTATCTATCTATCTATCTATCTATCTATCTATCTATCTATCTATCTATCTATGTCTAGTGTCTTTGTCAGTCCCTATTGGACTCTCTCTGTACTAATCACTATTACACTCTCTCTGTGTCCTTCTCTATCACACAATCTGTATAAGTCTCCATCACAATCTCACTATATAGTCTTTACCAAACTCTACCTGTATCAATCCCTATAACTCTCTGCCAGTCTCTATCATTCTCTCTATGAATCTATCACTCGCTGTAACTCCTCGAATGTATCCACCTCTCTCATTAAAATCCATTCTCTCACATTATCCATTTATCTCTCTCTGTAACTCTTTCTCTGTCTCACTCTCTCTTTATATATTTTGCTTCCTTTGTATCCATCTCTCTCTCTATTGCACTCTATCTGTGACCCTCTCTGTTCCTCCTGTCCAGACAGAGCTGGGAGTTTAGTTAAAGCTTAAATTGTTGAAATCCTGTTACTTCGGAACATAAATGTAATCTGAGTGAGTACTGTACACACTGCACTAGATATATATATATATATATATATACTAGCCAATTGCCTGTCAAAAAATGACTGCAATGAAATTGTAAGGTAGCTAATGCTGTTTAGTGTGTAATAATGAAATATATAATACATTAATAAATGAATATACTTTACCTATTTTAAAGGATTGTGTGGAAGAGCTGTGAATGTGTTTTGAGGTTGCTGCAGCATTAGTGGTGTGGAGGTGCTGTGTAAGCGTGCTGAATGTGTGCAGTGTAACACTGTGCGTGCGCGAGACCAAACCGTTAGCGTAGTCGTGTACTTCCGCATTGGCGTAAAATGGCGAGTAATGTGTGGTATACGTCTGTATCGGAATATCCGTAGGTGTTTTGTGGTGTTTTGCGAGTTTCTTGTGGTGTTTTGCGAGTTTAGAGTGCTGTAGCCTCGTTTTCGTTTTGTTCGGCGGCCATTTTTTCTCTCGCTTAGATTTTTTTTTAGTCTCTAAACTGTTTTATTTCGAGTAAAATCGAGGTGTAAGTTGTATTTTTGAGGTCCTGGGTGCTCCCTCTTGGTGTAGGTAAGTTTTTTATGTATGTGCTGTGTGTATGTATTGTGTTTTACATTTTGTAATGTTCGCGAGTTGCGTCCGAGTGTTGCGAGGCCGTAATGTGTGTGAACGTGTGTCGTATGTTGTTTGCGAGTGTCGTAATGTGTGTGTCGTGCTGTTTGGTTTGCGACGTAAAGTTTGCGAGGGTCGCAGTTGCTGGCATGGAGCGCCTACGGCGCTCCATGCCAGCAACTGAGACCCTCGGCCACTGCCCTCGCTTTGCGAGGGCCGCGGCTCGCTGCGCGAGCCCGCAGCGTTAGCAACAACTCGTACGCTCACAACTATATATGTGATATATATATATATATATATATATATATATATATATATATATATACATTTCTCACATGTATAATAACTGTATAAGATTGCTGATCATATCAATACACTTATTTATATTCATCTGCCCCAAGATAGTGTTGTATCAGCCAATATCATGGGCCCTAATTTGCCTCATATTCTTCTGTTAGTACCAACAATGGGAGACCACATGGAACCACGATCGTCAACTTCAACTATGAATGTAGCACACGCCTTTAAATAACAACTGCAGCACTATATTTATATTATACCTATTTGTAGACATGCACATGACATCTGTTCCTATAGATTGGAGGATATTTTGCAGAGATGTCTGTCACTGTTACACGCCATCAGCGATATTAAATTCCTCCTACTGAAGAATTTGTAGTCCGTAAAGGAGCCCGCTAAACTTACAGCTAATAAATTGTTCTCTTTCAGCTACCTGCAAATGATCTGCGCGTTACAGGCGGAAAAACCCTACGGGCTGTTAAAATCGGAGCTTCGTTGTCGCTAAGCCTTTGATCTGTCAAGCCCGTAAATGTTACGATCGTAAATTGCTATTAAATTGCTACAAATCCACAAGGACGCAATGGCGTTCAAACCCGTAAACAGCAAATGAAGCCAAAAAGCCTACAGGTACTAGAGTGGACCCGCAAGGGGGTTAAAGTCCTGTCTGCAGCACTGTAAGTGCAAATATAAACACACTACTGTATTTAAAATTAAAGGGAAAGTGATGTCAGGTATTAAAATTAATAGCACAACATTCGCACGCAAATCTGCAATAAAAAATACTTTTATTTGTGTTTAATTTCCGTGTTATATCGATCCCGGCAATCAATGTGTTAATACATATAATAGAACTCACATGGACTAGAATATAATATTTACTGATTTATTAATATTGCATTATTTCTGGAATGTGGGTCCGATCACAACCCATACTTCAAATTTACCTCCATTTTTCAGTGATGTAATGATGACGATCTCTTTTACCATTGGCTCTGTCTAAACCTTTAACCTTATTAAACTTACTACTTGATCATGTTCATAGCCGCAAATGCAACATACGGTAGCATGGTTTACGGATTTGTATGTCGGCCACGTATGTTGCAGGCTTGGCAAATTTTATTGCTCTGTAACTCTTTTTTAAAGCCCGTAGGCTTTGCAGGTGTACCAGGGCCGCTGCGGGCTTGGAATTTAATGTGGCTGCATGAGCCTCATTTAATTGAGCAATTGTAAGTTACTGTAATGGAGCCTGTAAGTTATTTTGCTATTCAATTAGAGTTTTTTTTGTGAGCGGAAAATGGGCTACGTGTTACGGGCTTGAACTCCTTGCTGTTGTTAAAACCGTAACTTACATCCAATGGAAGCCTTTGATCTTTCACGTCCGCAAGGGTTACAATTCTTCAAGCCCACAAACGACAAATGTCGGCCAGAATCTTACGGGTTACAAATAGACCAGTTTGAACACTGCGAAAGACAATAAAAACCCACAAATGGACTTTCAAATATGACAAAGGCAATGGTAGGCATTAGAATTTATTTTTATATGTTGGAATAGTCATGCGTATGCCAATATGAAAAGTCATGCTGCAAGATGCTGAAAGCTATTAAAGAGACACTCACTGATTAAATTGCAACACAAATACATGAAAATGGCTGTCATATTATACCTTTCTCACCCACAGAAGCTCGCATGAGGACCCGAAAAATAAAAAGATCATGTTATGAACATCTCAATCATCACATCTATATTGGGAAAATAAATAGTTGCCAAATTAAACCGCCACATCACATATATCAAGTACCAGGTGAACATTTTAGATTTGGTTGTTAAGTCCCTCAGTTGTGTCCAACTATCAGTTACCCTATGGACTGCAGCACACTTACTTATGTCTCTGTCTGTGCATATCCACAAGGTTTAGCTTGACAGTCCCTTCTCCAGTGTACTGTGATTTGTCTGACCTCTCTGCTATGACCTGCCCACCCAGAGTGACCCTACCTAGTATAGCTCACAGCTTTATTGAAGTACACAAGCACCTTCACCACCTCAAGATAGTGATCCAGAAGGGGATCAGGGGGACATACACCTCACTAATCTACTCTAACCCATCAGGAAGTGCAGCAAAAACACATGGAGGCTGTGCAGAGGCATGTGGAGCAACAGCCAACTCACCTCCATCACCGCTACGCCCATCCTGGAAAGTTCCACGCCATTGCTGGTGGCCATGTGCCAAGATGTATACCCATTAGCATCTGGTAACATCCCATGAAGTGTTTTGCCATCAATCATTTGACATTATCACCTGTCATATTATTATCAGGCCTTCAGGGGAATGTTGCTACTCCACAGTATCATGAATTGGACTTTGTGTTTTAACCCTTTATTCTTATTTTATATATATATATATATATATATATATATATATATATATATTTTTTTTTTATATATATATATATATATATATATATATATATATATATAATGATCATTAATCAGAACTTACTTTTGTGCATAGATGATTAAACCTCTGGACTGTGTAATCCAATCTGTCACCTTCTCCATATGATATTGTTCATCAACACTGATATCACATCCATTAGCTATACAGCTGTTAGCACATGTTAAGGGATACTCATAATATCAGCAATAGAGGAAAATACTGATTAATATGGAGAGGACACAAAGGTCAGCAGCCAGATTCAATGTCACTTACAACAGATCCAAGTATCTGTTCTCAGACTGCTATTAATGTCAGGATTACATGCTTCACTAGTGCATATAGCAATGCTATCATTAACATTGTGAGACTTTGCAACTCCTCCGCCATAGCGGTATTAGTTTACATTTAAGCTACTGAGCTTAACACTCATGTCTTAGATATCTGGATATATGATAGCCTTAATATTGTGGGAGCAACATGTTAAGGGGGGCTGTCATTGAAGGAATGTCTGCCTGAAAGGCACTGTGAAAACCTTAAACCTCATACATTTCCTTCACAATGCTTGTAGATTCAGAAGATGCCTTCATGGTCCTGAATTGTACCTAAAATGAAACAAAACAAAAACATAACACCTGCAAAATAAGGCCTTAAAAATATAGCATATCTTCTCAACAGCATTCCTCAGTGACCATCAATTGGTGTCATGTTCATCAGAACCCTGCGTGTCCACAGAGAAGAGGATCATGGACCATGTGATGGGAGGTAGCCATCTGCATACAAAATATCACCAGCACATAGGCCATGACCCAAGACTCTGTAGCCAGGCTAGATTATGTTAACATTTGGACCAATAGATTGTCATTAAGGAGTGCTGTTGAGAAGGCACAAAACAAAACATCCCCAAACACCTAGCATCAGGGCCCCAAACCCCTGTGTCTCCTTGGTGGTGGTGAGGGGGGTAGGTAAAGGCATCCCCCCAGGAGGCAGACGCATGAGCAGTGGTGGTGCTGGTGGTGGTGGTCCTTGGCCACCCTCTCCCAATCATTATATTGCACAGTCTCTTGGGGGTCTCCACTTGGTGTTGCAGCTTGACTGTCCATCCTCCTCCTCACCGTGGCCCTGCAGTTGTCAAACATGTGATTCACAGACTTTACATCCTTTACGCTGTTTCCACTGCTTTTTCTATGGTCGCTACCTCCTTCCATGCCTGGGCCCTAGGGCCGGGCCTAACTCCCCTCCCTCTGCAAGGATAACGAGGCATCCTCGGATGGCACCAAGGAGGACCATATTCTCCCATATGCATGTAGTTCAGAGCCCTGTTCTTGCTTTTAGCTACTTGCCCTCCCGACTGTGGACAGGGATCCTTAGCTCCATCAACTTACCCTGAGGCCTATCCCTTCCCCGAACTACAACCCCCCACTGGGATCAGGCCCCTCCCCCTCTGTCCCTAGACTAGATGTGCCTATTTCTATGGGCACCCTGCCACCACCCACCTCTACTCCACTTGCCTCCTCTACTCCACTCTCCACCTTCTCCACTCCTCCACTCCTCCTCCACTCCTTACCTCCGCCTCCTCTCCTCTGCCACTCCTCACCTCCTCCTCCTCTCCTCTCCTCCACCACTCCTCACCTGCCCCACCTCCTACTCCTCCTCCTCTCCTCCACCACTCCTCACCTGCCCCACCACCTACACCTCCTCCTCTCCTCCACCACTCCTCACCTGCCCCACCTCCTACACCTCCTCCTCTCCTCTGCCACTCCTCACCTCCTCTGCCTCCACCACTCCCGAGGGCCACCTCTGTCTCTCTCCTCTCTCTCCTCCTCACCTCTCCTATTCTCCTCTTCCCTGCCTTTCCACTCCTCTCCTCTCCTCATTTAAATCCCAAAAATAATATAACGATAAAAAAATAAGTGTTACTGTATGTATATATATATATATATATATATGATGGAAAAAAATGTGTGTTTTATGTGTATTTATTAACTGTTAGGGGATGGGAGTGTATGGAGTGACCTAGCACTATGTGTATCTATGTGTGTAATTTAATATATGTGTATTTGTATTATGTGTAATCTGTAAATATGTGTAATCAAAGATTACCTGTAAAATTGTAATTAGATGAAAATAAAATAACAAAACCGGTAGATACTGCTCTCAAAACTCACCTACTCTCTTTCTCTGTTACACCTCCAACTCCGGGACCTGCGTGCTATGTCGTCAGAATCTATAACACAGACAACGTATGGGCAGGTGAAACACAACTTTATAATCTCTCTCGGTCAATCATCTTCGACTAGACCGATTTCTATTGGCTAAGAGGCCTGCGTCGCACTCCGTAATACTGTTATTGGATTGTAACTGCAGACCACTTTTATTTCAGCCCACTAACAGCTTCGGGGCGCGGGAGGGGTTTACGGTCTTGAGTCTTCGGCCCGTAACTTACACCCTTAATTGAATAGCACCATAATTGTAGCGGAGTTCAAGCCCTCAGCAAGCCCGCAGACATCTGACCTGTATAACGCGAGATGTGGCATTTCAATTGAATGAGGCTCCATATGTGGTAATGAATGTCAGTGATTTCTGTAGGATTAATGGTAACCTCATTAGTGTATAAGGACATATCCTGATGAGAAAGCAAATCATACAATCAGCTCCCTCAAGGCTAGGTCTATCCACCATAAAGAAAAATTACATATCTAAAAAAATAAACTACAGGCGTTAAACCCTATTCAATTAACCAAATCACAATTACGTGAGCCCGTAATGTAGCCCGTAAATGTTACTGATATTCAACTGGATACATTTTGCTACTCATATTCCAATTGTGAGTTACAGGCTCAAAAGCACTGCGGTTATCAAAAACGTAACTCTGTCCTATCTCCTCCACTGATTTTTCAAGCCCACAACTGTAACCAGTGCTAAAGACACAACATCCATATTCAATTACAACAATTCCACAAGCACACAATTGTCTTCAAACCCATAAATGGCAAATGTATACAAATATTATACAGGTACTAGATAGGCCTTGCAAGTGGGTTAAACAGCTCTTCGTATAACTGCAGCAGCTACTAAACACACACTACTGTACTTTAAAATACAGGGAAAGCAAAAAAGGGCATTAAAATGAATTACCAAACAGACTCCGATACCGGGAATCAAGAGGTTAATAAATATCATGAAACCCGCATGGACTGGTTGCATTAATGAATTTTATTAATTTATACATTGCTGGATTGTGAGTTTGATCGCAAATCACACTAAAGAAATAGTAGTTTAAAATGTTTTACTGACTCATTTGCTATTGGCTCTGTCTAAATTATAACTTATAGGCTTGCTTAATTTATCATGAGCATGCCCTGAAATGCTACTTACGAGATTATGGTTTGCGTGTGAAGGCTGTGTGCCTGAAATTCTGGGTTAGAGTCAACTGAATACATCTATATGTATCTAAGAATTGTAACCTGCAGCCAAAATGTCGCGTTACATGTAATTACAGGCTAGCAATTGAACTGGGCCCTTTATTTGAATTTGTTACTGTCTATAAACATACAAAACCCTATAAAGCCTAGTTCTTCAAATAAGATTTTTCTAATTATGAGCCGAAGGAGGTCCTTACATTTGTTACCTCATCTTATCTTGTATGTGAAATCAATGTATTTCTCAGCCCTGTGCTTAATGTTTCAGTGCCTTAAAGTAGATTAATGCTAGACTAATGGTATCACAGTCCTTTGTTCCACTCTAATATCTTCTTCTGTCTACATTATTTTTCTGGGATCTGATGGCAGATTTAGATGTAGGTGTGAACATTGTTGCTAATGAATAGCCTTATTACCTTACATTGTGCAAGTCCTTATTTCCTTTCCCCATTGGGTCTACCAAGTGCCCGCCATAACTACAGTTGCTGTTTTCTATCCAATTCTCATCTGTCTGCATCCAGTCATGTGTCATTTTGTAAAATCTGAATCTTTCAAATGTTAAATCAGTTCTGATTTCTAAATCTGTGATGTGTCAAGTAACTAGACATATATATATATATATATATATATATATATATATTCACAGTGAAACAAACAAAAAAATATAATGAACCAAAGTAAATGTTACTTAATTTCTAACCTGTTTATTCAAAATGTCTTTCTTTATTTTACTATAAAACATTATCTTTTTCTTTATCCATCTATCATTCTATCTATCTATCTATCTATCTATCTATCTATCTATCTATCTATCTATCTATCTATCCTTCTATCTATCTATCTATCTATCTATCTATCTATCTATCAATCTATCTATCTATCTATCAATCTATCTATCTATCAATCAATCTATCTATCTATCAATCTATCTATCTATCTATCTATCTATCTATCTATCTATCTATCTATCTATCTATCTATCTATCCTTCTATCTATCTATCTATCTATCTATCTATCTATCTATCTATCTATCTATCTATCTATCCTTCTATCTATCTATCTATCTATCTATCTATCTATCTATCTATCTATCTATCTATCTATCTATACATCTTTCTATCCTTCTATCTATCTATATAGCTATCTATCTATCTATCTATCTTTCTTTCTATCTATCTATCAATCTATCTATCTATCTATCTATCTATCTATCTATCTATCTATTTATCTGCCTCTATCTATCTATCTATCTATCTATCTATCTATCTATCTATCTATCTATCTATCTATCTATCTATCTATCTTTCTATTTATCTATCTATCTATCTATCTATCTATTTATCTTTCTATCTATCTATCTATCTATCTATCTATCTATCTATCTATCTATCTATCTATCTATCTATCTATCTATTTATCTTTCTATCTATCTATCTATCTATCTATCTATCTATCTATCTATCTATCTATCTATCTTTCTATCTATCTATCTATCTATCTATCTATCTATCTATCTATCTATCTATCTATCTATCATTCTATCTATCATTCTATCTATCTATCTATCTATCTATCTATCTATCTATCTATCTATCTATCTATCTATCTATCCATCTATCTATCTATCCTTCTATCTATCTATCTATCTATCTATCTATCTATCTATCTATCTATCTATCTATCTATCTTTCTATCTATCTATCTATCTATCTATCTATCTATCTATCTTTCTATCTATCTATCTATCTATCTATCTATCTATCTATCTATCTATCTATCTCTATCTATCTATCTATCTATCTATCTATCTATCTATTTATCTGCCTCTATCTATCTATCTATCTATCTATCTATCTATCTATCTATCTATCTATCTATCCATCTATCATTCGTTTTATCTATCTATCTATCTATCTATCTATCTATCTATCTATCTATCTATCTTTCTATCTATCTATCTATCTATCTATCTATCTATCTATCTATCTATCTATATATCTATCTATCATTCTATCTATCTATCTATCTATCTATCTATCTATCTATCTATCTATCTATCTATCTATCTATCTATCTATCCATCTATCTATCTATCCTTCTATCTACCTACCTACCTATCTACCTATCTACCTATCTATCTATCTATCTATCTATCTATATATCTATCTATCTATCTATCTATCTATCTATCTATCTATCTATCTATCTATCTATCTATCTATCTATATATCTATCTATCTCTCTATCTCTATCTATATATCCATCTATCTATCTACCTATCTATCACATATTATAATTGTCCTGCTACGAGTCGTCGTCACGCTGTTTGCGTGGTCCGTACGAATAGCGGGCTTAGCGATGAGCGCCGCAGGCGCTCATCGCCCGGCGAGCCTCGCGAAGCGAGGCGAGCCGTTAACCCGTAGAACTTTAGCGGGCTTAGCGATGAGCGCCGCTGGCGCTCATCGCCCGGCGAGCCTCGCGAAGCGAGGCGAGCCGTTAACCCGTAGAACTTTAGCGGGCTTAGCGATGAGCGCCGCAGGCGCTCATCGTCCGGCGAGCCTCGCGTAGCGAGGCGAGCCGTTAAAACGTAGTAAAAAAATACGGCCGCAAACCGCCTATCATAAAAATTAAAATTAACAATAACTACACACACCACATACATAAAAACCTAACCGATAGCAAGAGGGAGCATCCACGACCTGCAGAAAGCGAGTTACACATTGATTTACCTTAAAATACAAAAATGTAAACACAAAAAAAAAAATAAGCGACAGAAAAAATGGCGGCCGAAAAAAAAGGCGTAGACACATTACGGATAATCCGTGACGGCGTATAAGACACATTACGACATCGCAAAAATCGGACGCAACCCGCGGACAAGAAAAAAGATAAAACACACTAAATACACAGAACACATAAATAAAAAAGTTACCGACAGCAAGAGGAAGCATCCTGGACCTCAAAACAAAAACTATCGCCTTCATTTAAAGCAAAATAAAAGAGTTTAGACACTTTAAAAAAAATAAGCGAGAGAAAAAATGGCGGCCGAACAAAACGAAAACGAGGCTACAGCACTATAGCCACGGAAAACACTTACGGAAAATCCGATAAGACGCACACCACACATTTCCGGATTAACACGGAGTTCCCGACTTTGTCTCGCGTAGACTCCGATTTCCCGCCTTTGCCTCGCGCTGACTACGATTTCCCGCCTTTGCCTCGCGCCGACTACGATTTCCCGCCTTTGTCTCGCGCCAACTCCGATTTCCCGCCGAAAACAACACATTGGTCTCGAGCAACAGCGTATTTCCCGCCGAAAACAATGCATTTCGCTCGCGCACCCGTATTTCCCGCCGAAAACAATGCATTTGGCTCACGCAAAAACCTATATATAGGGCACAATTGACACTTTACTGACACCTTTTCCTGAGGTGATGACAGTGTGACTGGACATTTTCGGATGCTGGAAAATCGAAAGAGATTGATAGCTCTTCAGGATACTGATTCAGGAACATTGAATTACAAAAGGTACATTTTAAGAAGTATCATTAATTAATTACTATATTATTAGTTACTTAATAAGGACAATTATGTACATTAAATTAATAATTGGTTATGTATTGTGCATTAATTATTAATGTACATTACATTGAATTATTAATTAATAATGTACATTAAATTAATAATTAATTGATTATATATTGTGCTTAAATGTGTGAAACATTGTAAATAATATTCATAATGTATTTTATTTAATTAAGAATTAATAATCAATAAAATATAACCAATTAACTATTAAATTAATGTACATTATTTCATTAACAGAAATATAATATTGAGCTTAACTGTGTGAAACAATTGACAATACTATTGATAATGTACATTAAATAATTAATGAATTAAGCATTAATATAAAAGTGAGTTTGCGTTTAAGAATGTCCATAAAAAAGAAACACATTTATTCATGAATTAATAAATAATGTACATTAAATGTAATTATTAATTAATAATGTACATTCTATTACAAATTAATTTGTTATATATTGAACATTAATTAATTGTAGATTACATTACTAATTAATTGGATATTGTAATTACCTGTGTAAAAGAATTGTAAATAACGTTTATAATGTACTTTCTACAATTAATTAATTATTACTAAACAGTAATATCAAAAATGTTAGCGTTTAAGAATATGCAGAAAACAAACACATTGATTCATTAATTAAGAATGTACATGATTTTAATAATTTAATTCTCAGATAGACTCATGTTTATGTTTTCAGTTTAAATTTAATTAATAATGTACATTAAATTAATAATTGCTTATATATTCTGCATTAATTAATAATGTACATTAAATATAATTATTAATTAATAATGTATATTACATTAGTAATTAATTCGTTAGATATTGTGCTTACCTGTGTGAAAGAATTAAAAATAACATTCATAATGCACTTTATTTAATGAATTAATTATTAATAATGAGTAATATCAAAAACAGTTTTGTATTAGATTACTATAGGAACATATTAAAGAATTTGCTTTCAGGTTTTTAAGGAATAAAAATATATGTCTCTTGATTGATGTTTATTTCATGATATGGGTGAAGTGAAATAATACAAAGATTCTAAAATTTAAATTACAGATTATTGATCAAGGAAAGTGAATAAACACACAGTGTGACGTTTGCAGCCTTTGAACAACATCAAGACCGTCTTTGCAGGTAAATATTTAATTTGGTCCTGACACATCAAAACAGCATATGTTAAAAAAAATTATGGAAAGTTGAATAGACAATACGAAGCAATACAAACATTTAACAAAACGAAGAAGCACTTGCCAAAAAAAAAAAAAATGTATGCAGTGAAGTGAATCAAGAAGGATTTAAAATGAATTGAAAGATGAATAATTGATATAATAAATATATATGTCCAGTTATTACCAATTTAATATATGTCAATAAAATAATTTGAAAAATGGTTTCATTTATTTCATTGGAAACAAGGATAACGTTTATTCATCAACTTTAATGTAACAGTCCAAAAAGTAAAAAGACATATGTACACAAAAATAAGAAGAAAGACTAATTAATATTTATATTGACTATTACAGATTAAAAAATGGAAGATAATGGAGAAGACAAAATGGAACGCAAAAGAAGATTGGCAAGGGAAAGGAAGCAAAGGTGGAGAGATGCTCATACACCAGAAACTTCACAACGCTTGAGACAAGAAGATCAACAGAGACTTTTAAATAAAAGAAAGATTGCTAAGAAAGCCAAAAGTGAGTCTGTTGGGCCTTGCAAAAAAAGGAAAAGTAAAAAAAAACATCTATGTGAACCAGTGTCTAATGATTCTATTGTGCAGAATGACTTAAATGTAGACACACATGACAACAATGTACATATAGAAAGTGGGTTTGATATATATGTGGAAAAAATGCATGACAATGTGTTCAATACTGCAGTACATGTAGATACTCATTATTGTGGGTTACTTAATGTGCTTTGTCAGTTTTGTGGGGCCTATCATTTCATAAAGGAAAGACCTACTGATGGAAATTTCATTAGTTGCTGTCAGAAAGGAAAGGTGAAACTTCCACTAAGACATCCATTTCCATATTATTTAGAATGTATTATGAGTGATCCAACATTTCCAAATTATAATAATTTCAAACAAAACATCAGGTCTTATAACAGTGCAATTTCATTTGCTTCAATGGGTGCAACTTTAGCAGAAAATGTACCAGGACATGGTCCTTATTGTTTCAAAATTCAAGGTCAAATATACCACCGAACTTCACATTTACACCCACAAGAAGGAGAGCCAAGGAAATTTGCACAGTTGTATGTCTTGGATACGATGGAAGCTGTGGAACAAAGAATGACACTACCAGAAAATAGACAGTGTTTGCGCATAGTCTTTGAACAGCTGGATAAAATTATGCAAAACAACCCATATAGTAAAGCATACAAACAATTAGCACAGCTGGAAAAAGAACAACAGGAACATGCTGAAAGACATCTATTGCCTATACCAAGAGTAAATATGGTGTTAAAAAGAGATCGCAACACTGATCAAAGAAGATATAATTTACCGACAGTAAATGAGGTTGCTATGGTGTTTAAAAATGAGGATGGTGAACCACCTTTTCAGCGTGATATTAGAATATATCCACGCAATGAAGAACAACCATTTATCAACATCAATATATTAAGTTGTAATTTAGATCCAATGACATATCCCATTTTCTTTCCAAATGGTGAACCTGGATGGGAACCAAAATTAAAATTGGAAACTTATCCCAATACTAAACTTCGCATTAGATCTAATGTTTCAATGCTGGAATATAAAGTTGCACAAACTGCTATCCGTGACTGCTTTAATCCAATTTTACATGGAGGCAAACTCACTCAACAATGGATTATTGATTCATATCTACAAGTTGAAGCCAATAATTTAAATTTCATTAAATTTCAACAAAAAAAATTACGAGTTGAACAGTATTGTGGATTAATGGATTATGTGGCTGAAATAGCTGCAAACAGAGACATTCCAGCTGGAAGAGCAATTATTTTGCCATCAACTTTCCAAGGATCTCCTCGCAATATGCGAGAAAGGTATAATGATGCCATGGCTATTGTCACAAAATTTGGAAAACCAGATTTATTTATTACATTCACGTGTAATCCCCAATGGCCAGAGATCAAGGAAAATTTGTATTTGGGACAAACTACATCTGACCGACCAGATTTAGTGGCAAGAGTATTTAAAATCAAACTGAATTCATTAATACATGATATCACTAAAGCAAAATTATTTGGACAATGTATGGCATTTGTTTACACTATTGAATTTCAAAAAAGAGGACTGCCACATGCTCACATACTTTTAATACTGCAGGAAAAAGATAAGTTGAAAACTGCAGAGAGAGTGGATTCAGTCATTTCTGCCGAATTGCCAGACCAAGAAAAATATACAAAACTTTGGGAGATTGTTACACATAGAATGATTCATGGCCCATGTGGAGAGATGAATCCTAATTCACCATGTATGGAAAATAAAAAATGTACAAAAGAATTCCCAAAACAATTTCAAATGCAAACTTATGCTAATTGTGATGGATATCCTTTGTATAAAAGAACACAAGGAGAAACAGCTATTATCCGGGGCCAAAAGGTTGATAATAGATTTGTTGTTCCATACAATCCACATTTGCTCATCAAGTACAATGCACACATCAATGTAGAAGCTTGCACTTCGATTAAATCAATTAAGTATGTGTATAAATATATATACAAAGGATATGACGCAGCTACTGTTGTTGTACAAGGTGCTGTAAATGAAAACGAAAATCCAATTGTACACAATGAACTATCAAATTATTTAGATGCTCGCTATGTTAGTGCTCCTGAAGCAATGTGGCGCCTTTTGAAATTTGAGATGCATGATCGGTCACATGCTATCTATCGCTTAGCTGTACATTTGCCTCAAAGTCAGATGGTTTGCTTTACTCAAGGAAATGAAAGACTTGCATTATGTCAAAGTGAAGACAGAGATACCACACTTATAGCATGGTTTAAATTAAACTGTCAGGATACGCAGGCCAGACAATTTTTATACATAGAGATACCATATTACTATGTATTTGTAAATGGTCAATGGAAAGAACGAAGAAGAGATGCACAAAAAATTATACCACGCATTTATACCGTCAGTCCAAGGGATATTGAACGTTTCAGCTTAAGATTACTTCTGCTACATGTTCCCGGTGCACAGAGTTTTGAGCATTTACGTACAGTCAATGACATCATTTATGATACATTCCTATTAGCTGCAAGACAGCAAAATTTCATAGCTGATGATACAGAATGGGAGAGGTGTCTGGAAGAAGCAGCGCTATGTCAAATGCCAAAGCAAATGAGACAACAATTTGCATTCATATGCATATTTTGCAATGTACCTGATGCTTTCACTTTGTGGGAAACATTTAAATTAAACATGTCAGAAGACTTCTTGAAACGTTACAGAGAACCAATCGCTCTGTTAAAAACATTGTTGGAAATTCAAGAAATATTGTTTGCTCATGGATTAAATTGTTCAAGTTTTAATTTACCGGATCCAGGACTTATAGATGACATTAATTTTGATGATTATGACACTGAGCTACAAAAACAAAAAACACAAGAAAAACTGGCAACATTAAATACTAAACAGTTAGAAGCATTTCAGGCCATCACAAATGCTACAGATGATGAAATGGTCAAAGACCGGTATTTCTATCTAGACGGCCCAGGTGGATCTGGAAAAACTTATCTTTACAATTGTTTGATGAGTTATATTCGATCACACAGTCAGATAGCTATGCCATTTGCAACAACTGGAATTGCTGCACTTTTGTTAGATGGTGGTAGAACTGTTCATAGTGGATTTAAGCTGCCAGTTCCCATTTTGGAAACATCAGTGTCAGATATTCGACTCAATTCTATACAAGCAAAAAAATTTAAACTAACGAAACTAATTATCATAGATGAGGCAACAATGATGTCATGTCACGCACTGCAATGTATTGACAGATTCTTAAAAGAAGTGATGGATAATAAGTTGCCATTTGGTGGAAAGGTGATGCTGTTAGGAGGAGATTTTCGGCAAACATTACCTGTTGTGCCACACGGAAATAGAACAGAGATCATTGAAACATGTATCAAGACCAGTAAACTGTGGCAAATATTTACACATCTCAAATTAGAATTAAATATGAGATCTGAAGGCCAAAATGAATTCAATGATTGGCTTATTAAAATCGGAGAAGGAAAACATCCAGAAATACAGCATTTACCAAATGATACTATTGAAATTCCATCAGAAATGGTTTGCAACGAATCACTGATATCAGCCATATTTCTAAACACTCTTAATAACGAGGATTACTCAGACATTGCAAACAAAGTGATATTAACATCAAAAAATATCGATGCCTTGAATGTAAATAATGAAATTTTAAAATACATCAATGCACCACAGAAGAATTATTACAGTGCAGATTCTGTTCTGGCTGATGATAAAGAGAGTGAATCGAATTTTAGTATCGAATTTATTAATTCCTTAACACCATCTGGAATGCCACCACATATTTTACAATTGAAAAAAGGTGCAATTGTCATGTTATTGCGAAATATGAATCCAAAAAAAGGACTTTGTAATGGCACCAGATTAATTGTGCATGAGTTAAAAGATCATTTTATACATGCAGAAATTATAACTGGGACCCATAGAGGTGACCGAGTTTTTATACCAAGAATTGATTTAGCTCCAAGCGAGAGTGGTTTGCCTTTTGTCCTTCAAAGGAGACAGTTTCCAGTTATCATGGCATTTGCCATGACCATCAATAAATCACAAGGCCAAACTTTTAAGTCTGTTGGGATTTTTTTAAAGGAACCAGTTTTTGCACATGGACAACTCTATGTTGCTTTTTCAAGGTGCACCAATCCAAACGAAATTAAAGTGACTGTTGACGAAAATGAAAGTCAGGGTCATTTATTAGACGATGGATGCGTTTACACAAAAAACATTGTGTACTATGAGGTGTTGTAAACATAGAGTAGAGTAGTTTCATTTCTATGACAACATTTTAAGGTACTCAATATTATTGCACAAAAACAACATTTCAAGAACAAACTATATACAATGGACAAAAAAATCCATAGAGAACAGTGGTTTGACTTCCAGTACAAAATGTAAGTACTCTGGGACTCTTTAAATA